>JAQFVV010013572.1:0-97932 GCA_028023455.1 Epiperipatus broadwayi | reverse complement strand
TCAAGCTCTCTGGCAGACGATTGGAGTTGTTTGCAGAAAAATACCTTTTCTGTCATGACTCGGATGAGAGTTGAAAAAGAAGAACAAAATGTCTACCACGTTATTATATTTGTGGGACGTCCCAAACAGAGAAAGTGAGGCGGTTGCATTTTCTCAAGCCCAAAACATCCTGTCATTCATTACAGTTGATTTAGTTCAGTCATATGTGGTTAATAAATTTGTTTTCTGGAAAGAATTTGTGTATTGCTTGTGATTATTTTTATCTGTAAATCATGTAATTAACACCCAGAATGACAGTGTTTAAAAAAAGGCGGCGTAGTTTGTTGGACATCTCTTGATTGATTGATTTTTTTTTTTAAAAAAAAAACTTCTTCTTTTGACATACCTATTCATTCCCTTTAGAAGCAAAAAGAGTTTTTTTTTTGTTGTTGTTTTAAATCAATAAACAGCACATTAAGTAGATTTTAAAAATGAACCCGAGTTTAATTTTTGTTGTTAAAAAAGAATAAAAATACCGGACATTTTATTGAAAAAGTTAAAACTGTCCCTTATTACTTTGAAATGTATCGAATCCAAAACCAAAAAATAAAAGACGTATGTAAAAAAGAAACCGTAGATTTAAAATGGAAATCCCCCCCCCCCCCAAATAAAGGAGTATGTCAAAAATTATGTAATTTTGAGATCCAAAAAAAAGGTCAAAGTCTCCTTTATAGTTTTAAATTTATCAAATGAAAACAAAAAAAATAATTATGTCCAAAACAAACAACAACAATATATTAAATATTAAAAAAAAATAATTATGTCCAAAACAAACAACAATATATTAAATATTTAAAAAAATATTACAGCTGTATGTTAAAATACGATCTATTAGATAAAAAAATCTAGCGACCCGGTAATGTTATAACACTCTGTTTTTAACTAGAAACAGCACCACCAAAGGCTGCACAGTTAATAGTTTACTAGAACCCTTTTCACTTTAACTTTAGCTCTGCTCTCGATCAGTTGACAGTCTCCAAAATATTAAATAAATTGTTCCTGCCATGGTATGACCGAGTAAAAGCGCCCAGATTATTCTCCATTTGGAGATGGCCTATCAGATGCCAAACCTTCCATTGCCCTTCATAAATTCAACCATGAAGATCTGCTGCCTAAAATAATGAGAAAGCTGATGCTGCTGTTAAATTAAATGAACCACCTAAACACATGAAAGAACTGCTAATAAAGAACAATTAATTTGCTACTAACCAATGGAATCGGAAAACTTCTCATAAAACAGGTACCTGTGTCCAAATTCTCTAGAGTACTCTACTAATATGCTATAGCTCATTCTTCATACTACTTATATAACTTATAAAATGTAAAATTATCATTTGTAAAACTAAAATTTAATAATTAATATATTGTGTAAATTTCTCTAATAATGTAGCTTACATCACTTTATCTTTCTTGGGTACGTATTTCTAAAATCTATCATATAATTATTGCATGCTCATAATTTTCTAAGTTTAAATCTATGATCGCTTGAAACAGTGAATGCGTGTCAAATTTTCATTAATATTTACTTTCATAAATAACTTAATTTTCATATCAATCGACACGCATTCAATGCTTCATTTATTGTAATGCAGGGGTCTACTACTTCACAAATGGCTGGCATATTAGTTGTAATAATCACCTAGTTTATATATGTTTTATATTTATTAAATCTTAATTAATAATTCCATAAAATTTGCATTTCTTTGAGAGTTGCCAACATTCTTTATTAAATGTTGATAATGTAGGGCTGAGTTAGAAATATATTTAAGTCTTGACAGGATTGTCTGTACATTGTACATGTGCTACGTTTAGAGACGCGATGACCCATTACAAGCCGTGAATATTCCGGATTCTATAGGATTTAAATTAACCCCAGTCGTCCTACACAAGTGGACATAATAAATGCTCCCGTAGGGCTTGAAGACCGTCATGCAGCCAGCAGGCAATTTCAGCACGAACCGCTTGTCCCTGGTTATGCTTATGTGACACCTTACTTTTTTGGGCTGATGGCAAATGCCAGCCTGTCACTCATATAAACTCATTCACAGCTTTGCAGTTTCAATATACTGCCATTCCAAATCGCCTTTCTAGCATACCACATGTTTTCTTTAACTAACTTTATTATTCTATGTATCACTCCGTCCCTGCATTATCTTCATAATTCACTCTCAGATAAATGTTTGCCTTTAGTTATAAATATATATTTTAATTAAATAAATATATGTCCGCCGCTACTCTTATAAATTTTACTTTACACTCTTGCATTGCAAAGGTATAAATCCCTCAAGGCATGCCTTAGAAATACTTGCTCAAGAATTTTAGGTAGCTAGATTACGTCATCAAATAATTTTTTTCTTTTTGTAAACATTACTGTATCAGAAATACCGCTACTGAATTCTTAAATATAAAATATGTCTAAATAAATAAATGTATTTCT
Organism: Epiperipatus broadwayi; assembly: GCA_028023455.1. Taxonomy (NCBI): domain Eukaryota; kingdom Metazoa; phylum Onychophora; class Udeonychophora; order Euonychophora; family Peripatidae; genus Epiperipatus; species Epiperipatus broadwayi. Next base: position 95,456 of record JAQFVV010013572.1, on the reverse strand, counting down.
TTAATATAATAGTATCGGAAAATCCCGCTACTGAAACTTTAAATCTTAGCAAATATTATTAGTAAATAGTTTTATTATTAACATGTTTCAATAAATAATTTCAAACTATACGTCTGCAGTTACTTTTTATTTATTCGATACCCATTCTATATAATATTTCCTCGATTATGTAAATATGAATGTTTAATTAATATTAGTTTGATTCTTGGCTAACTCGAAAATAAAATCATGAATTTCTTGCATATCCCTGACCACCGTGCCTAAAGAAATGTTTACTAATGTCGCATCAGATGCGTTGTTTCGTAGATAGTATTGTGGAACCGATAAACTATGTTCGAACTTAGTACTACGGGTGGCTTTGCTACCTAGATGGTGCTGCAGTTCTGTGTGGTGGTCGAATTCTGCACTATGTTAATGAGTCACACGTTTTCTGACTGTTACAATATATATATATACAAATTGATATCACATACATTTATCCACCCATAAGTGTGCAATAATACTTATATAGTGAAGTGATGGTTATACACATGTACTCAGACATGTTTAAACCTGGCATAGTCATGAGAGAAGCAATATACTGTTTCAATTGAAAATAAGAACAAAAAGAAGAATAAGATGAAGAAAAATAAAAATAAGAAAAATACGAACAAAACAACCAAACTAAAAATATGAAGAATAAGAAGTGAAGAAGTATAAGAGTAATAGTAAAAAAACGTATTAAGAAGAACACTAAGTAAAAGAAGTATAAGAAGGACAATATGAAAAAGAAGGATATAAAAGATGCAAAAGAAAAACAACAAAACATAATAAGAACTTGAATAAGAAAATTATTAATAATATCAAGAAGTAAAGGAAGAATAAAAAAGAATAAGAAAATGAATAAAAAGAATAAGAATAAAAATAAAAAGCAGATAAAAATTTACAATAAGTACAATAAAATGAAGGTTAAAAAGATCAAGAATAAATTTTAGAAAAAAATATAAGAAGAATAAAAATAAAAATAAGAAAATTTATAAAAATAAAAAAAATGAAAAAGCATAACAGCAATAAAAAAGAATAAGGATATAATAATAAAATGAAAAAGAAGAATAAGATGGAAAAAGAATGAAGAAGAGTGAAAAACCAGGAGCCTAATAATAAAAATTAATAAGAAGACAAACAAAAATAAGTATATGAATAGAATGATTAAACAGAACAATAAAAAGAAAAAGAAGAAGACAGAAGAATGACAAGAACAATAAGAAAGAGAAGTGTATAAAGAATAAGTTGAAGAAGAATAATAGAAAAAATTAATAAAAAAAGAAAAATAAGAAAATTTAAATAAGAATGAAAGGAATAAAATTAAGAAAAAATTAAGAATACTAATAAGTATAAGAAGAACAAAAAATAATAATTATACTTTTGGAGATTCTGAAGCTATGGATTATCTCAGGTAAGACATATTATATATGATTTGAAAGATACTTTTGTGAGGAATACAAACAAATTATCATTGAAGATGTAATTTAAACTTAGTTAATGATGAATTAGAAATTGTGAACAAACAACAAAGTAATAATTATGTTGGAATTTGAAATTTCTTTTCTCTCCTTAATTTCTAAATGGTAATCACTACTTGTCTTAGACTTACTGTTATCCTAATTTTTTCTAGTTTCTATCAATGTAAAGTTTTTTGCTCTAACATTATTAAAACTGAAGTTATTGTGAAAATTGTGTCTCATGTCAATTTTTAAAAAAATTCAATATGGCACCTGGGGAACAAAGCAGTTGGGCTAGATTAATGGTCATCACATTTTTAAAATTATTTCCTGCTATCCCAAATTTGAGTTATTAGCATTTAAAAAGAAGTGAATTAAATATTAATAAGGAGAAAAAATTAATCCTTTTGTTTACTTGACTTTAGACATACTTAATAGTTTTACTTAGCTGCAAGCTTTCAACATTAATTTTAGTTCTAAGCCATTAGTCTATCATCATCATCATCAACAACTATTATCAATCCACTGAAGGATGAAGGTCTCTCCAAGTTCAATCCATCTTTTCCTATCTTTAGCTTCTCCTTTCCACATCACCCCTGCAAACTTTCTTATTTCATCCATCAATCTCACATGTGGTTTCTTTCTGGGTCTTTTATAATCTCTTGGAATCCAGTTTAAAATTTCAATTGTCCATCTGTTATCATCTCTTCTAACAATATGTCCAGCCCAACTCCAGTCTTTTAATTTTTTCAATGAGGTCAGTAACACCTGTTTGTTCCCTTACCCATACATTGCGTTTTCGATCCCTTCTTCTTATTCCCAACATGCATCTCTCCATACTTCTTTGATTGGTCTGAAGTATCTGTATTGCACTTCTATTAAGTGTCCAAGTCTCAGATCCATAAGTAAGAACTGGCAAAACACATTTATTAAAAACCTTCCTTTTCAAACACATAGGCATATTTCCTTTTAGTATCAAGTTATTTCTACCAAAAGCACTCCAACCAAGTTTAATTCTATGATTAATTTCATTCATTATATTTCCATCTGTATTAATAATCTGACCAAGGTATTTGTAACTGTTAACATATTCTAATTCATCATAATCAATCTTTATTTTCATATTTTGAGAAAATCTATTAAACATTACTTTAGTCTTTTTAACATTTATCTTTATTCCTACTTTCCTACTTTCATTTGATAACTCCTGCAACATTTCCTGTAGCTCTAAAGCATTATTAGCAAAAAACAACTAATCATCTGCAAAATCTAAATAACTTAAATAATCTCTATTTACTTTCACTCCTTTAGCTCCCCATTTTAATCCACAAAATACTTCTTGCAGAACTGCTGTAAAAAGTTTTGGAGACATGGAGTCACCCTGTCTTACACTTATTTCAATGTTGATTTTCCTACTATCATTATGTAAACTAATTGTTGTTGTTGCACTTTTATAAATATTCTTCAAAATATGACAATAATCTGGATCTACACCTTGATGATTCAATGCTTTCATCACTGAAGAAATATTTATAGAATCAAATGCCTTTTCATAGTCTACAAATCCTAAGCATAATGGCAACTCATATTCATTTGTCCTTTCTATAATTTCTCTCAATACCTGGATATGATCAACTGTACTAAAACCACTTTTAAATGAAGCTTGTTCTCTTGGTTGGTGGAAATCCAGTGTTTTCTGTAGAACAGTTGTAATTATCAGTATATAATTATTTTGAATTAATTTGGTAGATATTTTCATTTACAAATAAAGTACATTATACAAAATTATATCTGAAATTTGAAAGTATTGAAAATTTTAGATGGTCATCAAAACACATAATTCATCTTATTCAACATTTGGAAACAGATTGATTTCAGAACTTGAACGAATTTTTTCTATTGACATCGGCATTTAAAATCTGAATAGATAATTGTCGATATCTGTTAAATCTATTAATTTTTGCTTTACAATAGTAATTTTTAAAAGTATTTTTTTACAATATTGCAATATATCCTAAGAGACTGTCTGGGATTATGTTAGCAATCAGTTTTTTAGTGTCTGGTTTATAATTTTCATTATTAACATTATAATTGAAAATATTGTCTATTTTTAAAGCTAAATCATATAAAATACTGTATAATTGTTATATCTGCACTTACAACTGTGCCAATGTTACAACTGCAAATCATACTGTGCGGTCAGCAAATAACGTTATACAATTCCCATGCTGTTCTTTTCCAACGAGTGCTCTCCAATGAATCGGTCTGCAACAAAGCTCTCCAATGAATTGGTCTGCAATGAATGCTCTCCAACAAATTGGTCTGCAACAAAGCTCTCCAACGAATTGGTCTGCAATCTCTCTGCTGAATTGGTGTGCAACGAATAACTCTCCAACGAATTAGTCTGCCACTAAGCTCTCCAAACGAATTGGTCTGCAATGAAGCTCTCCAATGAATTGGTCTGCAGCAAAGCTCTCCTACGTATGCTCTCAATATATCTGCTGTGGTCTTTTTCAGCTACACCCATGAACTACATTTCCACTGGGCACTGATCATTAACCGCCAGCACTGATGCGAGATATCTCTACTTAAATACTACTTACTCAATACTGCTTGACTGCTCTCTATTGCTCTCTCTGCTACACTGCTGATGTTACCCAGTCTTCTTATTGCTCTCTGACAACTGCAACGATCAATCAATGCACTGACCCATAAGGTAACGTCTCTTATCTTGAAACATTTGTAATTAGCAAATATTTCTAGGAATTGTCGATCGCCATTACATCAATGCACTAATTAAATTCCTCAGCAATCAGAGCGCGATCTAAAAACAGCCTTACGAATAAATTCTAGTTTTTTCTGGAATGCACAACCATGTCTGCCATTTTACAAAACACTACAATAATCATTTATCCTTTTTGGTTTTTAATAGTTATTACATAATAATTGTGCAAAACCATGATAATCTTAATAAGCTTTGCAAAAAAATATCAAGATTTAAGTTATCCAAAATAAGTAATCTCACAAAGTACATGAAATCAAACTAAAAAACCCAGGACATCAAAGCAAAATTTGAATATCAGAATAAATTATACTTAAGTTAACGGATCTAAAAAAAATAGTGAAATATCTCAATAAAGAGCTGTATAAAAAAATCATTTTTTTTAGTTATCCAATGAAATATCCCATTTTGGTTATGATTTTAATTAATTTTATTCAATTTATTCATTTTTTTCTTCTGCGTATATGTATCGACGAGGACAAACTACGTCTCATGAGCCCTCTTAAAATTTTTGAAATAAAATTGATATAATTTACATTAGCATCATGTATTGAAACAGTAAGGTCTGCTTTGAAGATCTTCGTTTCACCTTTTCTCACCTACTTCCTACCCTCATACCTTAGGTTGAACCCCAATCTTTGTCTGCAATATGCTTATATACCAAAAATCCCACCTAATTTTAGAACCATGAGTACAATGCTTGTATTATATATATAACTCATTCCCAAATAAATAAAATATTATAGATTATGTATATGTTCACATAATTTTGATTTATTAAAAAGTAGGATATATAAGTCGTAATTGCGCACACACTCGGATATGCATTTTAAACATATCAAAATGATAAATTGTTAAAGTTATTTTGTTTGAATCTATTTACAAATATATATTACCATCTTAATATATTTTTGATTTAAAATAAAATTCATTTAGTAAATATTTGCTTAGTAAATAGATTCAAATAGTGCAATTTAAGAGTAAAATAATTTTCGTTTACTTTAATAAAAGTCATTCCAAATATTTCTGTTAAAATAAATGAGGGACAATAGTTTAATTAGTTAATGTTATATAAGTTTATCTAAAAACAGCAGATGTCCACTTAAGGTTTTCTTTAATTAGTAAGAGTAATTTTTAATTAAATCTAGTTTGTAATTTGAATGACGACAGGGAAATTAACAAAAGAAATTAATTAAAATTTTGTTGAATTCCTTTAGACATTCAGATAGATTTAGTTACAGCTTATAAGTCTGATATATTTTTGTAATGCTCCAGGGCAGTTCTATTGTTAAATTCTACTATAAAAAGGAGGGTTTTCTTTTGTTCTCCATTCTTCTAATGTTTCTAAGAAAAATCATTCTGAGGTCTAATGTTTCTAACCAAAATTATTGTAGTAATTTGTAAATCTTGACATGACAGAGTAGAGTGAAAGAAGGCTATTTCTCTCTGGAATGGTCATATGCTGCCGTAGACCATCGGAAGTTATCACACAAGGAACCCTGGAACTGCTGCCGCTGCCAAAAATATGAACATTTCCAGATTTTGCTGTTAAATTATATAAAAACCTGCTGACCATCAATCTACCCAAAATGCTTCTCCAGAGGTAATCCTAAATTAACCCAAGAGCTCTTGTGATAACTAACATGCTATAGCTATTTTAAAATTGTTTACTGATATTTCACATAACTTCATTATGTATTTTTTTAACGTGTTTAAATATACTCAACATTTTGCTCTCTATCCTTGGCTTAATATTTTCTATTGATTAAGCTTTCTGTTATTTTATTATGATAATGTGTCAGAATTGTCTTTGACCAAGTGAATTATTCCCTTTGATGACAATAAGATGCCGCTATGAAGGCATATTTTAAATTTCTAAATAATTTCCAATTTTATTAACTTGCAAATCACTCGTTCGAGGGTGATTCTTTTCTTTAATATATAATATAATCACATAGTTTAAAATCTACATGTTATTGATTTTAATCTAATAAGAGAGTATGTGCGAGGTCAATCATTAAATGTGTCCCCTAATGCATGATTGCGTACATAAATGTATACTTACTTTTCAACCCCGCAAGCATGCATTTTCCTGTTTTAATTACCGTGTTCTACTTTAATTACAAAGTTCATCATTGACGTCAAGAATGTGTGGACTCTTTTAAATGAATTTCAGGGAATTTGATTGGGCATTTCTCTTAATCCAAGTAAAATCCATTCAGTATGTTTTATATACACTAGTCTCGCATTTCTGGTAAGTGAATTGGTTGTTGAGACTGCTTTGTTTTACTTTTCCAAGGATTCTTTACATGGCCAAGTCCGTTCTCTTTGATTATTGCAGTTTCCAGGCAGAGTGGGTCCATAAATGACACACCTGGGAATTAAATGCAATCATCACCCAGTCGCTAAGTTTCGGCTGTTCATAAAATACTTTCCTACGGGTTAGTAGCGAGATGCCATCCGTCATCATTCCAAATATTCCATTATTGTTTTATTTTATATTTTTTTTACAAAGCATCCATGACTTAAACATGTCACACCTTCCAACTTTAATAAATTCATTATCAGCAATACTGACCTCCCAATGTAACATTATTATTATTATTCTCAAATAAATGCTTTGATCACATTCCCACTTTGTTGCTTAGTAAACGTTTGTCCGTGCTATTCTCAAAATCAATAAATATTTTATAACACTTACTTTCAAATATTTTCTTAAACTTGTATAATTGCTCAAAGCACCTCGCACATGTTCCGATCTCATCAAGCACATTATCGTAATGCTATTAGCCCGAGGAATAGAATATATCACTTTGCTTTAAAACTTTTTGTCATTTATTGGAATACAATGCCAACAATTATTTAATATGCGTCTCTGTCTCATATAAGCAGACAGTGGTGTTATATATATAATTTATATAAATAAATTTTGTGAAATTATTTAAAACTAATTCTGATTCTATTTTATTGATTCCTATCACTGTCTCGGTCTATATATATATATTGTAACGGTCGCTGGCTCCCTCTATACCACATTGAGCATGACATGTGTTTTCTGAGATCGAGCAGCAATTAAGAAATATTCAAAGGCATCCAAAATATACATTACTATAATAATACCTTTGAAAGGTTCGTTTACTGCAACCTTTATGGGCCACCTTAAGAAAGAGATTGCTCCCCTGCCTAAGGGATATGATCATGTAACAAGTAAAGAGCTATAATCTCTTATAAAAAATCAATAGAAAGTGAATGCCTAATAAATGATTCCCGATCCCGGTATGTTTAATCCCTGACTAGCTCAATCAACTCATGATCTCGGGATGGTGGTTTGTTGCTTCATTAACAGAAAAAGTCAAACACTAATATCATTATCAAATACATAGCACAACTCCGTACTTTAAAATTAGATATTAAATTTATTAAGCCCTCTATGATTATATAAATATTTACAAAATAATAAACACACACATAAATGATAGTAACTAAAATTCAAGCGTATAATAAATTTTAAAGTTTCATGAATGGGAAAGGAATGGTCTGAAATTCTTCCCTGCTTACACTTTAAACTGAAAACCAAAATTTCATATAAAACAATGTGTATTGGCCGTGGTATGTACGTGTTTCATAATAATACAAAAAAAATGGGTTAGCCACGAGTTAATGATATTAGAATCTTAAATGTTCCATAATCTGAGTCCTGCACATGGCGGACAATAATAATTATTTGGAACACTTTCGAACCCACTTTTATTCCTTATGAAAACAATCCTGCACTTAGCGGATGGAATAAATTTACTAGGGGAACAAACTCATGCTAAACTACAATTTTAATCTTAAAAGTTCCATAATATGAGTCCTGCCCGTAGCGGACGATAATAATTATTTGGAACACTGTCATACATACTTTTATTCCTTATAACAACAATCCTGTACTTAGTGGATGGAATAAATTTTCTATTATTTCAAAGCGAAACACATACATCCAATGACCAAACCACCCAATTATTTCTATTTAACTATTTTGAACTATTTCATATTTACTTTATCGATTCTTTTATAATTTATTTAGATACTCCAATGAATTACGTGTAGCTTTACGTTAAAATTACAAACAAAATATTTATGACTGACTGAATTACGCAATTCATTGGTTCATTTAGTAATAGCAATATTAGTCAAATGATGAATTACTCATAATAAGACATTAAAAAAAATATAAAAACCTAAATAATACTTCCCGAAGTCTTTGTTCTTCTCCGGGCTGATTTTGAGGGTGATATATATCTGCTGTGCAGGTGATTACTTCACAGGACCTATATGGAGGTTGGAAAATTGTCCATAGCATCTACACTTTCAGAAATAGAAAGTCACATCACTGGATGGCTATGTAGGACTCCGAGCTGTGCGAATGTACCGAACTTGGTTTCTACTCCATATCCATTGCTGAATCACGAATAAATCCTGATTCCATTTCCTTAGCGATATAAAACATAAAATTTCAATTGTATTTTTCTTTTTCAGTCAATGAATATCATATTTCTTGGTCTGCACCTTTTAAAATACGTTCAGCATTCCGAATAAATCGTTTTTACACTCATAATTCTTTTTTTCCTTTTTCTTGTCAGTACACTCCGGAAACTATACTGCTAACGGGTAAGAGTATCAACGAATATAATCCAGCTAACTCAAAGCGAACGGGTAAGAGTGCCCGTGCAAGTATTAACCAATGTAACCCAGCTAACTAATTAAATCTCACCTGATGAGCCTTTATACATCCCCCCCATTACAGGGTGTATTCTCTCATCCCCTCCACAAGTTATTGCTTTTACGTTTCTGTTTTTAATTAAACAATTCCAAACAATGGATTTAATTTTAGCTATCTTTTAATTAATTTCAGAATTTCATAGACCATTTAAATTCCAATCCCTTGATTTCTTTAAACAATAAAGTAAAATTACATTTATCTAATTAAATAATTTTGAATAGGTGTCAAGCCGAATAACCACTGATACAATTTCTACACTTGTTTTCCAAAAACATTATACGATAAAAGAAAGAGGTCATTGGCTTGCCTGCAGTCATGAACATTAAGTTATAAAAAAAAAATTATAAAACTGTATACTTGTTGTCATATAAAAATTGTTTTTGAGTTTTCCAAAAAGAATATTCAACAAGCAACATAAAAAAAAAATACAACATTTGAGAATCTAAAATAAAATAAAATCAAAATAAAATATGTTTACTGTTGGGTTATTTGCAAATACATTTCAGTTTCCCATAAGAACTTCTTTAACCCTCTGCCATATTTATTCATATCATAAATAAAAAACATATAGCATTTATTAACAGCAAAATACATATTTATATGTGGTTTCCGCATTTGTTTATTTATAGGCGTATTATCACCATTCATCCTATTTATTTTAAATATAGTGTGTGTGTAAGCAACAGAGAAATATACCTGCACAGACCACTCCTTTTATTATAATACGTACATTTGTTTGGACTGCAAATAATGCTTGCAGCCAACTTTGTGGCAGTCATTTAAAACTGACTGTCACAATATATATATATATTTTCTGCATTTCTTTTGTAAATCCATAGACGTTAATTAGCCACCCAAACTTATTTTAGTATAGAGTCTTTTGTTTCTCCCTGACCACCAGGCACCGGTCAAAGATTATACTAGTAGTGGCATTAGATTCGTTGTCACGTAGATGGCGCTGTGAGATTTGGGCTTTAGATTCGAACTTAGTATATCTAGAAGGCAACCCCTCCTACAATGTTCAGTTTCGTGTCTGGGGTTTGAATTCTGCAGTGTGTTAGCGAGATAGACGATTCTGACTCTTACATAGTATCAACATTTTATTCTCTGTCAATGACAATTTAAGAGTGATTGTTTATGTTATCATGTACTATCAATTTAGTCTTATCATTTCCTGGAAATATAATGCATTGTTTCAACTCATTGTTGATTCTGTTTTACTTTGTATCTCATTCTGTGATGTTTTTCTTTTTGGAGTTTTAATTCCAATGTCATCGACTGTTTTCTACTTTGCATTTGAAACATCAAATTGTTCCATTAATATAATTGAGCAAAGCAAATAACTATTTTATTTAAGTTCAGAAAAATAAAGAATTATTTCCATAAGCGTTCTTCTTTATGAGAAGCTGTTTATAACCTAATGTCAATTTTTGGTGCAATGTATTTTTATAGATAAGGCGCAGAATCTGACTGAGATAAGCGCAGGTGAGTAGTACATGCTAAATGGTTTCTTTGTCCGATGAGCAGAAAATTGTAATTACAAAATTGTAATAAAAGTTAAATAAATAAGTTTAGGTAAGCAAACAAAATGAACTTAACCTGCAGAATTTTTCTGATAGTAGATGTTATGAAATAATTATTCAGATGTTTTAATATTATTGTTTATGGTTTACAATAAGCTCTAATTATTGTAATCGCTAATTAATCGGATTAGCAGCAATGAGATTCAAATCATTAAAATGCATTGTATTTTAATCGATTGTAAGAATTATAGTATCATATTAAAATCACACTTTAAGGCAAAATTAAATTTTATTATTTTTACTTTACTTGGCATTTCTTTATTTTATTTAGCCACTGAGAGAAGCTTTCAGAGGGAACTTGAGAAACCCAAAAATGTAAAAGAAAAGGGAAATTATGATGATTTATTTATTCTTCACAATTTTTTAATGATAAGAAACTTATTACAATGGCATGCCCATTGTATATGTAGTACCACTTTATGCAACCTCTGAAGATAATGCAGTGGTAACAAAAATGAAATTAAAGTACGATTTATAAACATCTCATAATGAAGATTACCAATTTAGAGAATTGCAGTATATATACCAAGTGGTGAAAAGAAGCATTCACAAAGACTGAAAATCACAGACCTTCGTTTGACAAAGTTCAGAATGCGTAGATAGAAAGTATGTTTATGCAGTGAAATTTTAAAAAAAAAATCACCGTTTAGAGTATAATAAAGCAATCAAGCGTTGGTAGCCGAGAGGTCAGCGGAGCCGCCTTGCATACAGTCGCCGCGGGTTCGCTTCCTAGCCGATGCTTTGACATATGGAAAAGAAAGTATAATAAAGCGGATCATAAATTACATTTTCCTATTGTTAGATTATTGTGGTAGTTAGGAAGTTAAGAAGGTAATAACAATATGAAAGAGTATATATTAGAATATAAATTAGTTTATAATTCGAATAACAATAATGTGAATGATTATTCACTGAATACACACATTACACGACAGAGTGATTACCTTTCTTTCTAAGAAATAAAATGGTACTAACGAACTTATGTCTTGCTCTGGTCAGCACAATTTAAGAATTAACTGTTTTTCTTTCCATTATTCATTGACTGATACACTTTCACTGAAAAAAAAATCTACTTTTTTCTCTACTGCGGCATCTTCACTAAACTTTTTTACTTTTATAGATGCAAATGAGAGTCTTTTGCAGCTCCCTCTAACGTTTAACTTTATCGTAATTTAGCAAACACTATCCGCATTGGGAGAGATTAGTTGCTAAAAACAGGTTATTGGATAAAATAAATAAGTAATTAAGAAAGTTGTACTTGGGTTAGTTTTATTTGCAGTCTGACTGCTTATAAGTTTATAACCTCAGACATAGCAGAGTGGCACCATTGACATTTTGGATAAAAAGGAAAATTTGAAAATGGTTGCAGTAAATGCTTGATGTAAATAATGCACTGTCTTCGAAAAGATATGAGAATGATACTGTTAAAGTTTCCACACTTTTCTATTTTGCGGGACAGAATGTAACATAGATAGCTAAAAGTCTCAGGACCAGAAGCGTCCAGAGGATATTTTATATGGAGAACTTATATAAAATTAAAAATGCTTTGTTTGCCCCAAAACTTTCAAAAATTGTTAACGCGGCTTTGATTACGTTGAAGGAAACAGTTGCCACTGGGGAAATGTGTTTCTTTATGATTTAGCCTTATGTGGACTGGCCAGAAATGATATTCTACTGTAACAGTGTTTACATTGTATGTCCAATGATAATTTCAGAAAAGTGCTATTGTAACGGTCAAATATGTCAATATGTGCATTTGCGAAACAAAATCTAGAATTCTGATAGATCATCCTAAGGCCAACCAGTACAGCGGTGGAAGCCACGACTCTGCCCTAACCCTAGTTCCTCTACCATTGCTTATAGACTTACTAACTTGTGAATGATACAGTTGAGTTCACAGCAGTATTTCTCCTCTTCACGTGCCGGCAGTAGCACAACAGCAGAACATAAGATGGGAAACAATAGGCGTTTTATGTAGCATATTTATATAGGCATCATGTGGCGTACTTATGACTATTAATTACTTATAAGTTTTTAATAAATAATAAAATAATTATCAAATATTAAATAATTGTGATTCGGTGAGCAAGACAAAGACATGAAGCTAGAGTGAATTTAAAATTAATTTAATGAATTCAATATAAATAATAATTCAAAACATTATTATAGTAAGTAAGTTCCTAGATTTCACACTCAGGTGATTAAGAAATGTTTACAATTTAATGGGATTCACGTGCAAGTGATGAATTTTAAAAGTAATTTTGGATAGCAGAATTTACATGACTTGGTTTACATATATAGGATAAATTATTAGCAAATGATTATAATTTTCTAGCACAATTATTACAGTATGCATTTCCGCTCTACATATATATGTATATAGCCTCATATCACACACAGGTGACTGTATTTATTTGGCTGTATATGTCTTTATCACTCGCAGGTGATGAAATTATAATACAGTTAGTTTTGCATGAGCTTAATACTAATTTACAACGATTTGAATTTGCTCATGGTTATCTATGCCTAGTTTATGCTATAATAGGATTTAGATTTGCCATATATTAGCGGAAGTGATAATACATTTTGTAAAGAACATAATTTACTTAGCACAAATAATTCATATATTCTCTACACAGTAATATGCTATTTAAATTGGATTCCAATTTAGATCAATGCTGAAATAATAATTAAAATGACAGTATGAACTGATTAACGGAAGCTAGACTTCAGATACTAGTGCATAAAGAAAATTTATAACTGAGTCATATTTGCATCTCATATGTGCCTTATTCATGGGATAATTGAATAGGAGTCTTACACTCTGAGTGAGTCTCGTGCTCCATTTTTACGAATGCAGAATGTGGAGGTGTGAACCCATCCGCCATCTGAAGAGAATAATTGCCCAAACTAAGTGTAATGGTGCAGCATGACCACATGCAACCATTAAAGAAGCAGCAACAAGTGAATATGCTGCCATAGTGTTTCATATAGACACATATGCACCACTGACTACATAATCATATTTATAAAATTAAGATGCTAAATTAAAAGTTTTCTTCATGAAACTACCCTATATCAGTTCATATTATAGTACTCTTAATAATACTATTAAGGGAATTTACGAATCCAATTTAGAAAGCTATCTATATAGGCTTGGATTTAATTAAGGGGGATTACAGCATATGGGGAAATTAAATATAGAACTATAGACTTATGCTGCATTTTATCACTTTAACTATATATTGGTTAAAATATTAACTTTAAAAGCAAATCTATTTAAAATGATGGTATGTTTGTATTTATATTTAATTCAAAATATTTTATCCATTTCAAAACAGAGCTTTTTAGTTTGTGTATAATTATACGCGTTACATATATATGTGAATTGACATATATATGAGAGAGAATCTTTATTTAATTCTCGCCAATAGTTTAATTATGAATACAGCTCGATTTTGAACGTTTATAGCATAAACAATATAACATAATCAAATTAGTAAAATTTCGCATAGATTTAATCAAGAAATGCATTGTAAAACATAATAAAATTTCAAGTAAGAGTAATTTCGAAATTGTTTATTTTAAATGAAAGTTGTGAGATATTCCCTAAAATATGATTGATTTAGTTTTATAACGCTATCTCCAAGATTAATGATGGCAAATATTATCACTAACTTAACACAATATATAGATTAGCATGAACACTTTAATTATTACTTTAAAACAGCTTATTGCATTTTATACGTTACTAAATTTATATAAAGATTTAATTTCTATGTTTTAGTAAATTGAAACAAATAGCATTTAATTATCTAAAATAAGATAAGTACGTAACCAAATCAATCATTATTTCTATGAGTAAACCAATACATAAAATCATAAAATCATATTAATAATGAGATGTGTTTGAATGCGAATACTCTAGATTTTGTAATAACAAATCAGCTTAAATCATTTAGAGATTAGTTTAAATCACTTTGACTTATTTTAAATCAGCTAAATCATCTAAATCAGGCAAGCTTTTAGGGTTTAAATAAAGTTATTAAATTCATCTACAATTTTAGGAAAGTTTTAGATTGAAAATATAACAAAATAAAATCTACATAAGTTTAATTTACATTATTAGGATGGCCATTAAATTAAGGTTAAGCTAGCGTTTAAAGTTGAAATTAGTGGAAGTTTCTAGATTGGAAGGATCTTGACCTTTCTCTTTACTGGCAAGTTGTTTACATAGTGGGACATCTTTAGGTGCTTGCGGTGGTCAGCTCATGTTTTTCCATTTTAGATGGCTGTTAATTGGGGCAGGAGGCAAAATTTCGAGCCTATTACCCGACATGCTGATTATTCACTTTATTACAGATATAAATTGGATGACTCCTTGAATAGAATATTTTTTTAATTGCCTTAAAAGATGGTTGCTATTGCTTTTATATCCATTTCCCCCCCTCTCCTTCATTATTTTATTTTCTTAAAAGTGTCATCTTGGCCCATACGATAATCACCAGTTATAGTGGGAGCCTGCTGTGTCAAATATTAAATAGGTAAAAAAAAACCCATTGACACGTCATAATTTATGCAGTTTTCTAAGTTTAATTCTAAATATAAATTTTAATTAATCTTATACCAGTAAAGATTAATTATCCTGGCGACACTCTGGCCAAAAAAAAAAACAAATCTAAGATTTGGAAAAACATTTTATTATATATGTAACCTGACCGTTCTAATTTACCGATATATGCAGAATTATTAAATTTTGAATATATATATATAATTTAATAAATATAAAAAATTATAGAAAACGTAATGTTTTTTATCCTATTAACATTTATATTCTTGCATATATGTAGTCTAAAGTTACACATACAATTCCCTTTTCACTTAGCAGTTATTAATAATCTATATACATGCGTATTTTTGTTTCATGACTACATAAATGAATATTTCTGTAAATATATAAACATATACGCACACATACATGATTCTATTATTTAGATTTAAATTTAGGCGAGTTTTCTTAGTACTGTTATTGATATATACGAGAGTTTGATGGTGTTTATATATATGAATACTACTATATAATATAGTAGGTGAAACAGTTGGGTTGAAAAGCTGACTGTTTCACTACTAAGGGATCCCGATTGAGCCTACCAAGTGATCATAGATAAGAGTGTATCTCAGAAAACTGTGCTAAATAATGCATAGGAATTTAGGGCATGTCTGCCTTTGGAAAGCTTTTGTTTACCAATGTACTAAGAAAAAACAGACATGTGTTATTGTTGTGGGAAAGACAGTGATATAAAAATGAACTGTAAGCATAAGGAAAAAATTTGCAGAATTAGTGACACTAGAGGTCACAATGCTACCATTTCTGGATATATATATATATAAAGCTAAACTAGTCAATATAAAATCAAAACTACCCCAAATCCAAAATTAAACCAGACCAGCATAAAAAATAATATTAAAACACAACCTAAGGTTTCACTGCTACAAGCAGACTTCTCAAGTGTAAAGAACTACAAAAACTACACAATATATATAATATTAAAAACTACCCACAAATCCATTCACTTCCCATCCACCCTTAATATTAAAAGAACTCTTAAATAAGTTAATTGCTTCAGAATAATAAATTTTCAATAATAAAGAATCTTTAATTCTTCTTTTGATTTCATTTCTCTCAAAGAAGACAACCTTAGCTTCATTAAAATCAATAGTGTGGCCTGTATCTTTTTCATGGACATACAAAGCAGAACTAAGATATCTATTTTTAACTCTCCTTTTATGAACCTTTATTCTTTCATTTAAACTCAAACTACTCTTACCTATGTAAACCTTCTTACAAAATAAACAAGGAATAAAATATACTACACCAGGAATAGTCTTTCTATCAAAAACTTATTTTGTATTATTTAATAAATTATTCAATGTAACACCCCTTTTCCAAGCAATTTTCTTATTTCCAAACAATTTACTATTTCTACACACAATTTTATAAGAAGACAATTTAAATGGCAAAGAAATAAAATCATATTTTTCTTTAACCTTTACATCCTTCCAAATATTACTATTAAATAAAATACTTTTAACAAACTTATCAGAGTATCCAACACTCAAGTAATCTTTATAAAATTGATATTTCTGAAACAAAGCTACCCCACTAGAATTATTTAATTTAATATTCCTATGACAATAATTTCTTAAAGCAGCTACTTTATGAGATACAGACTGATAGCTATCAGGTTTAATTATAGATCTTAATTTTTTACTTTTAACTAAATGACTGCGCAATAAACAATTAGTTTCTACATTTCTAATCACCAAAAGATCTAAAAATTTTAACTTACCAAAATCTAATCCCCTCCTTCTAACACAAATTTTATAAAAGGATCAAAACAATTAAACTCATTTACAAATTCCTTCAGTTTATCATTCTCAACTACAAATAAACAATCATCAACATATCTGACAAATAATTTTACATATAAACAATGATAATAATTTACTAAGGCTGTAACCTTAGAAATAAGTGTCTGAAAAATACGAAGGTAGGAACCTCTATAGGTCTTAAAAACACAAGCTTACGCTATGAAGAAAAGAGAGAATCCCAAAGAGAATCCCTTCTTTACTTCAACCTACTTTATATATAAATAGGTGAAGCTGAAGTGTTTTGGGATTCTCTCTTTTCTTCATAGCGTAAGCTTGTGTTTTTTAAGACCTATAGAGGGTCCCTACCTTCATATTTTTCAGACGCTTATTTCTAAGGTTACAGCCTTAGTAAATTATTACTTAATATAATAATGGGCGTTTAATAAAATTTATAATTATATAAACAATGAGGAAATTATTATTAAAAAAAATTGTTTATATGTAAAATTATTTGTCAGATATGTTGATGATTGTTTATTTGTAGTTGAGAATGATAAATTGAAGGAATTTGCAAATGAGTTTAATTGTTTTGATCCTTGTATAAAATATGTGTTAGAAGGAGGGGAGTTAGATTTTGGTAAGTTAAAATTTTTAGATCTTTTGGTGATTAGAAATGAAGAAACTAATTGTTTATTGTGCAGTCATTTAGTTAAAAGTAAAGAATTAAGATCTATAATTAAACCTGATAGCTATCAGTCTGTATCTCATAAAGTAGCTGCTTTAAGAAATTATTGTCATAGGAATATTAAATTAAATAATTCTAGTGGGGTAGCTTTGTTTCAGAAATATCAATTTTATAAAGATTACTTGAGTGTTGGATACTCTGATAAGTTTGTTAAAAGTATTTTATTTAATAGTAATGTTTGTAAGGATGTACATGTTAGAGAAAAATATGATTTTATTTCTTTGCCATTATAATTGACTTTTTATAAAATTGTGCGTAGAAATAGTAAATTGTTTGGAAATAAGAAAATTGCATGGAAAAGGGGTGTTACGTTGAATAATTTATTAAATAATACAAAAGAAGTTTTTGATAGAAAGACTATTCCTGGTGTAGTATATTTTATTCCTTGTTTATTCGTAAGAAGGTTTACATAGGTCAGAGTAGTTTGCATTTAAATAAAAGAATAAAGGTTCATAAAAGTAGAGTTAAAAATAGATATCTTAGTTCTGCTTTGTATGTCCATGAAAAAGATACAGGCCACACTACTGATTTTGATGAAGCTAAGGTTGTCTTCTTTGAGAGAAATTAAATCAAAAGAAGAATTAAAGAGTCTTTACTATTGAAAATTTATTATTCTGAAGCAAATAACTTATTTAAGAGTTCTTTTAATATTAAGGGTGGATGGGAAGTGAATGGATTTGTGGGTAGTTTTTAATATTATATACATTGTGTAGTTTTTGTAGTTCTTTACACTTGCGAAGTCTGCTTGTAGCAGGGAAACCTTAGGTTGTGTTTTAATATTATTTTTTATGCTGGTCTGTTTTAGTTTTGGATTTGGGGTAGTTTTGATTATATATATATATATATATATATATATATATATCAAAACTATAATATATATATATATATATATATATATATATTATAACCCTCCCTATAACCTCCATCTTCTTCACTTATTTACTTTATTATATTTATAATTGCCCAGGCGCCAATTCTATGCAAGATAGAATAAAATTTATAATTATAAATTTTATAATTATAAATTATATTTAAACTTATTTAAAAGATTTTATATTGTAATTATTTTATGGTTCAGCTCAGTTGAGATTATAGGATATGGTCTTTATATATGAGGCCAACAAGGATGATAAAACATTTATAAACAATAATACTATAAGGTTAATTTAAATATGTTCAGGGCATCTATTCAATACTAAAACTGTTGTACAATCATCAATTATCATATTTAATATAGGATAGATAATGATTAGGACCGGGTACCTTTATATCGATATCACTATCTATTCTAAGCAAAGTAGAATATATTATTATTACTGTAATACTGAGATTTATTACCACCAGACAAATTAAATAAAACGACTTATATTGACAAACTTATATCTTCTATAACTATGTTATGTTAACCAAATGTCTGTGTGTGTGTGTGGAAATGGAGAATCGAATGTATATAATCAAGCAATTCATTTGGGCTTTTAATTTATTAAAACATTTATTAGAAATTAAAATCAAAAATAAACAATAACTAAAAAAAAATATTTATACACCTTGATAACCAATTACATCTCTTCCATGGCAAAAATCAAAAGTGACTACTATTTAATATGTCAATCATATATCTTCGAATATGTGTGTTTGATTATATTGTAAATATAATGTATTCCTGAAATATATTTTATTAGATTATTTATAAAACTTGGATGATGCCATAAATCAATCATCTTTCATACATATGATAAAAATTTATACAACACGTATCTGTTATAATCAATGTATACAATCTAAGACTAACTATACAAAACTAAAGACAAGCATGGAAAAACACTAACCAAACACTTATCCTTATACTTATATACATGAGGGTTAATTAATATCTCCAAACCCAATCTAAATAATCAACTCATCTCTGACCATTCTTTACCTTCGACTTATAACAGACACGGTTTTAATTCTTATTTTTTTAAAATAAAGTTCATTAGTGAAATTAAGTACAATAAATACAATTAAAAAATAAAATAAAAAAATAACAATAATAATAATTTATAGCATCAGGCACACACTCGAATATATATAATCACCTATAGTATTATTTCTAGATCATACAAAATATATTATCATATTATAATATATAAGAAGCTACATTGTTTTGTTCTTTTAAAAGAAAAACAAAAAAAAAATAGGTTGTACATCTATTGTAATCAATAAAAAAAAATACTTGTCAATATCCCATTATTACATGTTAAGTTTTTTTTTAAAAAAAAAAAAATTGAAAGTTGAAAGAAACATACATATTAATTTCAAAGACAATAGTAAATTATAACATAAAAAAAATATCTATCCGATTGTTCAGCATAACTTGTTAAGAATGATAAGAGTGTTTTTTTTATCCAAGAATTCCGTGATGGGCATTAAAAATGACATTTGCATGCATTGAAATTATTTCACTATATATACGGGAATAGCAAAGTTATAAAGTAGAAAATTATTTTCTTGATATAAAATGAAGTAAATAAACTTTTTCATTTTAAATTTTGTTTTGTAGAATATTGACAGCAAATTCTTTAAGTTGAAAATCAAGCGTTTAATTTTAGCGTCTAATAAAAGAATTTGAGCTAGCTTTATTTTACACAATTTTGCCATTTTAATATTATTCAACTTTAGTAATACTTTAAAATAAATTATAATAATTTAGCTTATATATCATCCAGGCATTTTGAAGGTAGTGAATTTAGACCATTGTTTGACAGAGAATTGGAGGCTGGTATACCTCTGGGGGGTGTTTATCTTCTCATGGTTATATCATTCCAGTAGTATAATAACAAAATTCAACACAGGTGTATTCTTAGAATCCTTGCAGTGTTTTTTATATAATACTTTTAGAGAGTTATTGATTCTTTTAAGTTTTTTTTACATTTTCTTCTTTAGAGCTTTTTTTTTTACTTTCCTTCACGTTTTTAAATGCTATGTCTTTCTTCACTCACACCCTCTGTGTTTCTATGACAATAAACTTTGGAAGCTTGCCAGAAATATTATTTATAAAAATTTTAACACTACAATATGTGAATGGAATAAACATAGTAATAAAAATAATATTAAATATTAATTGATAATTTTAGAAATGTTATTTACTATTACAAATAATCTTTACCATTTTTAAAACATAAGATTCTAAGACAATATATAATCAGTAACTTATAAATAAAATATAGAAAAGAAAATTCTAATTAATACTACATTTATGCATCTGCCTATTATGACATGTAAATCCTCTACTATACCCAAACATCTACCATTAAACATATAGTCCAAAACTCCACCAATCAATATACCATTTAAGATTTTAACTTTGTTAAAATCCCAATTTTAATTAGCAAATTACATCACAATTTAAGTTTAGTTTTCCTAAAAACTCAATTTTAAATATTAACTTATATCACAATTCATTTTTCTCAGCTAATTATCTTTATCCCTTGTTAGTACCAATGTGACCTTTTCCATATTTCTTCCTGGTGCCAACCTGGAAGGTTACAATATATATATATATACATATATATAATTATAATTGAAATAATATTTTTAATGGTTTACAAACAATTACAAACAATCTTTAAATCCGCAGAAGTACTTTCAGGTACTTTCTAACCTGCCTCAACTGCCATTAAGTTTTTGAATTTAATGGCAGTTGAGGCAGGTTAGAAAGTAACCGAAAGTACTTCTGCGGATTTAAAGATTGTTTGTAATTGTTTGTAAACCGTTAAAAATGTTATTTCAATTATAATTACAATATTGTTTTTAATTAATGGATGTTTTATTTATCTTATATATATATATATATATATATATATATATATATATATTATACCGGATACTCAATCTATTCTGAAACAGAGGGCGCCACCAGACCTCTACGTGTCTGGAAAATTTGTTTACTGTGATCAGAATAGATGATGGTGATGGTTTGCGCCGACTATACTCAGGGAAAAACAAGAGATCTTAAGTTGTTTAGACAATTGAGACAATAAATTATTAAATATAAGTTTATGACATAATAAATGTGAGTTAACACAGGCCTGTACCAGAAATACTAAAGGCAAAGCTATGACAGACTGACTGATCTTCTAATAAACAAAGTTAAAAGGGAGGAAGCAATTTTCATTCAGCAAAGGATTCACTTAAATACTGGTTTTCCCTTTCAGATACTTAAACCATATGCCCTTGAAATAGATCAAAGACCCAGTGCCGATGAGCTGTTCAAGATCTAAACATGGTGAGATCTTGAATGTCCTTATATCGGTATGAACTGCACCAATTACTGCATTTAAAATAACGGCAATTGATCCACCCCAAGAACAATCGAAAAATATCTTTGAAATGAAGAAACAATTAAACTGGTGAATCCCAGCCAAACAATTGGCGAAAATTACTTTAAAATTAATAATTGATGGTCTCAATAAGAGACAAGTAAATGATTAGAAAAACAGTTATGTCTGTCCCAGGAAATAACGAAAAGAAAATAAACTTACAAACAAATCCTGAGTACACACTCTGATAAATTGAAAGCACACGTTATAAATACACAAATGAATCTATCGGAGAGTGCACGGAGTACGAAAATCTTAAAAGTTGTAAACACTTTAGCAGAACGAAAGTATCGCTCACCTGTAATTTAAGAAAGGATAAATTTTATCTTCCTGCTGACGACTTATAAAATTACAAAGAAAAACACAATTCTAATTTCTTCTTTTAGAGATCTTAGAAACAAAATCTCCACCTGCAAAAATCAGATAATAAAGTCGTCAGCCAAAAGATTTTTGGAGGTTAAGCACCAGGGTAAACACAAAGTATAAAATTACAAATTAATTATTGAATACTAAATAATTACAGGTAAGCATAAAAGAAAAAAATATATATATGAGGCTGCCAAAGCATTTATAAAAGCGAGGTATAAAATAAAAAACTCATTCGTCACTCTCCAATAAACAAAACGGAAAGCAAATTAGAATCTTAAAACTAAGATTCTAAGACACACTATAAAATATTGGAAAACACAGCAAATATTAAATATGAGGCTATATTGATTTAAGAAGACATATTTATGATTAGATTGAGCGGAGATTTAATGAGAACTAATTTACCCTGGGAAGAATAAAAACGAAAATAATTACCTTTCGGTAAAAGCAATGTTCACATAGAGTGCGCACTTTTACTTAAGTTCATTTTCAGGTTCTTGAAGCAGCAAGATAGATGTAAAGAGGTTCCGGTTTCTTTTAGGTGTTCAAGGCATTACTGGAGCAAACTTGGAAGTCAGGGATCCGTCTTTTGTGGAGTTAGCAAGCCATTCGGGTGGTGATAACAAGTATAGAATTTTTCATTTTTGCAAGTGAAAGTCTTTAATAACAGCTGATGTCCTTTAATTAAGAAATTTAAATGTCTGCGCTGCTATAACTTTCACATGAGAAAACCACTTGTCTATCTCTCAAAAATGGATTCTGACACTTCAAATTTTCGGGGCTATTTATACGATGCTCCATTTCCCACGAAACACTTTTCTTGTTGTTCAATTTCTTCGCCTTAGGCAGGGTAAATATTAATCTCCCGCTCAATCTATCTAGGAATTCTACCCAGGGTTTATTGAAATGAAAACAACAACATAAAAATCAAATCTCCGCTATTAAAATTGTTTACTATAATTATAATAAAAGTAACAGGAATGCAATTAGCTAGCCAGCTTGTTTTTAAATCAAATGAATTTAAAAACAGGCAGTATAAGAATTATTCTAAAATAAATCGATAAATATTTAAAAACAAATCCGTTTTACATATAAATGCATGTGTATTTTGATATACGCATTCTTTTTAAATAATAATGAAAATTTAAACCTTTACGTTTAATGAAAATTAAAAGCTTAATAAATATTTTTGGTAATCACATCATTGAAACGGATTTCAATCAGGTTCAATATATATATATATATATATATATATATATATATATATATATAATACACAAATTAATATATATGTATTTATATCAAAATACAGCAAAATTTACATAAATTATATTCTTTTTTAGAAGTACTTTCAACAATACATTTTGTAGTGTATATCAACTATATAATAATTCAACTATATATTTTGTAGTCTTTATCAACTATATAATATTCAATGTTATTTAGTTTATAAAGACTACAAAATATATAGTCGAAAGTACTTCTAAAAAAGAATCTAATTTATGTAAATTTTACTCTATTTTATACATATATTGATTTGTGTATTACAAATTTTGTGGAACGAATGCAGCTATCAAACTTAATTTATTATATATATATATATAATTAAGTTCCAACCAGTAACCACCTAAACATTCACAGTAAAATATAGTAATCAATATTTCTCACAACTGTCAAGGCGACCTTTACACCTTTTAATATATATATATATTGTAATGATCTGGATAAGATAGACTTACATAAACTGCACTACAGGGCGCCATCTAGGCATTTGAACCTAGAAAAATTTATAAAGTAGGCAGATACGTAAGTCAAAAAATTTTTTTTTTTTTTAAATATTTTGGTTCCGGTTATTAGCCCATGTCACTAGCTCAGGGAATAGCAGAGATTTAATAATATAATATCTTATCTACTTATATTTTTTTAAAAAAAGAATAAAATAAGCCACAGCCAGTAATTAGCATACAAACATTTATTTATGCATATATATATAAGATTAAAAATTGTTTTAGTATCAGTTTATATTTTAACATTTAACATTATTTTTAATTTTACTTTAGATTTTAATTTACATTTTAATTTCTATTATATTATAAGTTTACATTTTAATTAAGTTCGCACAGATGGAATTTGTTTTAATAATGTTGAGTATAGATCAGTTACATAGATTACAACAGTTAAAAACATTTCAAAATAAACATAAATGATCAAAATATAAAATCATTGATACTGACAATTGCAGAGGGAAATTTATAAGCAACCCAATAGTATTCACCATAAGATACTTGCATTGTCACCAATAACTTAAAAGACATCCGAATAAATACATTTTAGATACTCACTGTAAGGTATCATTATTTATCGAATGTCTATATATTTTGATCAAATATGAAAACCCAAAACATATTTAACCGATAACCAATCCATGCAAGCATCTATAAACAACTTAAATTTAATGCATTTTTATTTAGTGTCGAGTATGAATAGACTACATAGATTTGCATTTGAAAATAAAACATTCTATCCCTATTTAACCTTAGGCTAAAGGTTCACAACCAAAACTGGTGTCAATTCATCTGATATATCGATGTATTCAATGTAATATGGAATACAGCAGCACTAAAAAGATTAAGAGAAGACACTGACTCTCATCAGATAGGAATATTACATCTATCTAATGAGAAGAACAATAAAAAAACTCCATAGAAAGGAACTGCATTCTCCATCTTATAATTCCTTCCATAGGCAAACGAGTGAGTTGCAGCGTATATATAAATGATTCCCAGTAGCGAATCTCCGACTACATCTACTAACTACATCAATATATCCAATCCATTGACCCAATTTAACAATGACACAAATAACCAAAGATTACCCTCCCCTAATATAACTTTACAAATCTATACAGCCATTCATGCCCGACTTAAGTTTAACATTTATATAATTAATTTAACGAAAAACAAAAATCATGATAAAACTTAAAGAACAAAAAATAAATAAATAAATGGAAATGATTTTAAATATACATAAAAATTGAAATACATCAAATAACATTATTAATAAATTAAGTTGGTCAGATAGGATAATATTGCAATCATTTAAATATGGAAAGTTTTAATTTAACGTTCATTATTTATAAAGTTCTTACGGTTTAAAACAGTTCATCTTTATCCGTTGCTTGCCATGAACGTGAACTCCCATGCCATCCTAAGATTGGTATTCTGTTGCCCTATTTATTTATCCATCCGGAGGTTTTTGCTTTAACTGGTCCTCAATGTAGAAAAACGATAGTTCATTTCTCTTTCTTTCTTAGCAAAACTGAAGGGATTGAAGAGTGCGTCTTTTTCAATCCCTTCCCCTTCACTTCCACACTAACACATGTCTGTCCTCTCTCAATAATAATTAATGAATAATTTTCAAACTTGTCCTTTTATATTAATTTGAAGGATCCAATGGACATTACGTCGGTCCTTTCGCTGAGGTCTGATTCCATTGTTTTTCATTCATTGGCTATTTGTTTTTATTGTTTTCCTATCTGACTGATGTTTTTATATTTAAATGCCCAAGGCTAGTTTACATTTCTACTTAAAACAATCATTTCCATTTCTGATTAATTAATGTGTTTTCAAACTTAAAGATATATTTTTATCTTTAAATCATTTTAGGTTTTTTTTTTTAAAATACCTTTCTATTTTTAATAGTTTTATTTTAATAATTTTTTTTTTATCTGTGTGATTTATATATACGAGTTTAAGATGATATTTAATTTCAATTTTTAATTCTTAAAGAAAATTTTTAATTGCAAACTTTTTATTTTTCTTTCATGATTAATAATAAAAAACAATGTAACATACGTATGTGCCCATTACAATATATATATATATATATTGAAGCAGAATCTGAGATTCAGATTGCGCTTCACAGCCACCTAAAATCTTCCATCGCCAAACCTAGTTCGAACCCTACTCTTGCGTATATATTCTTACTCACTAACAGTTTTTTTTATATACTTAAAATAATCAATAACGTCGATATTTATGTAAGTATCTGAACTTAAACATGTAAATAAAAATATATTACTTTTAATTAGAATATGTGCGTAGTGAGTACGTATAGGCAATAGGTCATGGAAGAATAATTGCTAGAAAAAAATACTAATTCAAAATATTTCGGTAAATTCGATCTATCAGATTTTGTGTTTTAAATTATTTTGTTTTATCAAAGTCTACTTCTCTTTTTAATTCCAAGATGGAAGTCGCAATTAGTAATTATTCAAATAATTAAAGGAGGGAAACTTAATCTTGATTTAAAAAAATATTTTAATTAAACATTTCCCTAAAGCTAAAAGTAGAAATTAAAATAATTGAGTTACGTTTTGTCATAAACATTTTTATCAAATCTATTTCGATTCACCTTATCTAATTGCGTCTTCCAAACAATACACAAAATTCTTGTTAAATTAAAGTGGAGATTTTCATTAGCTGGAAGAGATAAAAAAAGGCATTCTTTGAATACCTTGGCATAGATATAAAACGAGCTATTTTTGACCAAGTTGATTGATTAGAAAGTGAAGGAAAGCAGTCGCAGATAAAATCCACGTTAGTTTTGACTTGTAAAAACTTCAATGTGCCGAGGCTAAGGAACTTCCACCCTTCTTCTCCGTTCGGAGACGGTCTCTCCTGAGACCCATACTCAAGAAGCCCGATAAAGATGTACCTGATTTATGAACAATGAACTTAATACCTGCCTGAACAGTCATGCCTTTTAAACTAGATCTAGTCACTGAAGGAAATTCAAACACCACCAAAGAAACCGCCCAAGATTATACCAAGGTAATCATTTCGAGCTGCTGCCAAATTTCATATCAAGTAATTCCCCTCTTCTCTAAATGTAGTGTTTAATAATTAATTCTTGTAAATACTTTGTAAACTCTTACCTTATGATTTAAATATATTTCAATCTCTTTATATAACTCTCCATTAATCTTTCCAACCATTAAACCCTATTTAAATAATTATTATTTCTTAATTTTGTTTCTATGCGGCAATATTTTATTAATTTCCATGATTACTTTATATGTTGAATAATATGTCAATAGCTATCCCAAATTCGCAAGCTTTCGTTGGGGGGGAAAATGATTTGTTTTTAGTAAAATAAGTTTATTATTATATAGCAATAAATGCTTGCCAGTTTGGGAGAGTAAAATAAAAGAGAGTCAAATAATTATTTTCGTATTCTATTACTTAAAAACAGAATACAAATCTTTTTTTCTTAGAAATGTTTTTTATTATTATTGAGTAAGAATAGTGCAAATGTATCAAATCTTTGACGTATTTATATGAATTAGTTAATATTTTCTTTAAATATTTATCCACCGTCTTAGTCCTATATATATGTAAAATAATGTATTTTCAAAAGCGTTTCAAAAAACAAATATTTCTACCATTTATACGTTGTGGGAAGTTATAGATATATGTCATTCAAAAGTAATTAACAGGGAGGGGATTCTATCATTCTGTAAGCTATAATATCAGCGTTAATTTCAATTATTGCATGGCCATTTGAGTAATTTAAATCATACCAGTACGAAGAGTTATTAATTCAGATAGGTAATAAATTTCCATTTCTTAGTATTAAAACTTGTATATTATATTAATTTAAGCGTTGCGTGTATACGGGCCTTCTATAGATTCTTATATCTATCTTTTTGTGCTTCATTCCATGGGGTCTCGGTAAGACCCGAACCCCAGATCTTACTCTCCACGTCCAAGAACAGGGTCGGTAATCCCTTTTGATTTCTTCGGCGCTAGATATATGATTGCATGGGGACTGCTCCGGAAGAAACATTCTGGCCCATGGCAACTTCATAAAGTGCATTCTTCATCTTATGACTCAACCTTGCCTAAAGTTTGCAGATAAGTCAGTCATCTTTCTTCGTTCACATAATTTGAAGCACGTTCTTCGATCCTAAAATGGACTTCAACAAATCGCCGTAATACATGCACCGCTCCTCCACTTTTCATTCTAGTTAAACCCTATCTATGCTCTTAAAGCCATACTGTTATGATTTTGCTAAATGGTTAGTCACAAATTATATATTTTCTATTAATATTCAAAGGTGCGCCATTTTGCGACACCATTCTCATGTCCCACACACGTATTTGTTTCGCAAATGCAGATATTATTTCTCGTATCAACTATTGACATATAAATCGCCGCAATAAAACAAAACTATTAGTTATTTATCATTGCAGCGTAACTTAAATAAGTACGCTTGATTTGTATTACTGTGAGAGGGTTTAATGGAAAGAAAGCGAGTAATTTATAGTTGACAGATAACGCTATTACTCCGTTATATATATATTAAGCTAATTTAATAAATCTTTCATACATTTAAAATATCAGAGTCATTGTTTCATTTATTGAATAATAATAATGTGTTATGTTATATAGCAAGGTTTAAGGTACTAGATGATAAAATTCCGCTAATCATAATAATATATCTATAAATAAGTCACTTCCAGTTAGAGTCTTTTTATGTTTCCGCTTTGTGATTGCCGGCTGAGAAAGATGGAATTGGTTCGTGTATCATCAGCAGCGTTGCTCATAAGTTGCCAGAGCTGGGAAATGGGTAAATAGGGCAGAGTTCATGAGTGTGCCTGACCTAGGTATCTCGCACATGGTTGGACTCGAGGTGCTTTTGCCTAGATGCTAGCTCGTGTTGAATGAACAGACGAAACTGACCGGTACAATATATATATTGTAACCTCTGCCTTCTTCCCTTATTTCACTTTATTAGATTTATAAATGCCCAGGCGCCAATTCTATACAAGATAGAATAAAATTTATAATTGTAATTGTTTTTAACTTATTTTAAAAGATTCTTCTACTATAATTATTCTATGGCTTAGCTCCAGTGAGGTTATAGGATATGGTATTCATATAGGATGCAAATAAGGATGATAAAAACGTCTATAAACAATAATTCTGTAATGTTAATTTAAATATGTTCTAAGCATCTATTCATTACTAAAACTGTTGCAAAATTGACAATTATTATGTTTATTACAGTATAGACAATGATGAGGATTGGGTACCTTTTTATCCACATCACCACCTATTCTAAGCAAAGTAGAATATATTATTAGCACTGTAATATGGTGATTTTTCATCTCCAGACAGATTAAATAAATTGACTTCTACTGGAAAATCTATATATCTTATTGCTATATTATGTTGAGCATATGTGTGTGTGGAAATGGATAATCTAATGCAGTGGTCTTCAACCACCGGGCCACAGAAGTTGTCTGTCGGTCTGCAGCTAGACTGCAAGAAAGCTTATAATAACAAAAAAATAAGATTTTAAACTTTTAATTAATATGAACAATTTTTATTTATTTTTTCATCACATTTATTAAAAAAAAAAAGAAACAGAACAAAAATACCACAAAATCTAATCAATCATACATAAATTAATTTGTTTTTCTATTTATCACAGATGTTTATGGGGAGGAGGTAGAAAGTTTTTTATTACACAAACTCCAGTTGTCTTTTGATAGCTAATCACAGCTGCTTGTCTGCGTTGTTAAAACAATAAAATGTAACGTGACTTTTTTTGATCTCTTAAATTTTTTCTACTATCTCTTTTAATATTTCATTTTTAGTGTGTTTTTTTTTGCTATAAAGCTATTTTTTTCTTTGGCTTTAACTTTTTATTTTGGAAATCAATTTTTATTACCTTTTTTAAAAAATAAAAACCAAAAAATAAGTTCTGTTTCTAAGTTTTGCAAAGTATTTCTCAATACACTCCCACCACCTCAAAATATAGTACGATCAAAACTTTTGACTTTTTCAAGTTTCGTTTTCTTTTTTTTTTGTTTAAAAATACGCCCATTTTTTTTTGGCCTATAAGGCAATTTTTTTTTTGGCTTTATTTGTATACCATTAAAATACTAAAACTTTTATTTTTAAAACCAATTTCTGTTACCTTTTTTTAAAAATAAAAACAAACAAAAAATAACTTTGGTGTCTATCTTTTGTCTCAGTGTTGACAACGTATTTCTCAACCCCTCCTCCCCAAATAAAAATTTATCTGTAAACTTCTGCTGGTCTGCGAAATCTTATACTTATTTTTACCAGTCCGCAGGTGTGAAAAGGTTGAAGACCACTGATCTAATGCACATAACAAAACAACTAATATGGAATATTACTTCTATAAAACATTTATTGAAAATCAAAGACAAAATAAATATAAAAAAAAATATTATTTTATGCACCTTGCTAACCAACACATTTTTCTTATAGTAAAACTGAAATTGACTAATATTTAATATGTGAATCATATATTTTCGAATATGTGCATTTTTATAACATTGTAAATATAATGTATTTCTAAAACATACTTTTATTAATTTATTTATAAAATACATAGTGCAACAAATTAATCATTTTTTCTATACGTATTATAAACATTTATAAAACACTTATCTGTTATAATCAGTGTATATCATCTAACATTAACTATACCAAATTGAAGAAAGGAAGGGGAACAAAAAATAACCAAACACTTACACTTATATACGTGAGGGCTAAACAATATCTCCAAACTCAGTCTAAATAATATATCCATCCCTGGACCATTTCTACCTCCAAATACATTCAATACACTTTTCACATAGACAAACTTATAACAGACAAGGTTTTAATTCTTTATTTTTTTAAATAAACTTCATTAACGAAATTGAGGCATAATAAATTCAATTTAAAAAATAATAATTTATAGCATCACGCACACACTCAAATATATAATAACCTATAATATGATTTCTAGATCATATAAAATAATAGATTATCATATTATAATAAAAAGAAGTTACATTGTTTTTTTTTTTAAAAAGAAAAACAAAAACAATTGATAGTACATCTATTATAAGCAATAACGAAAAATACTTATCAATATCCAATCATTACATGTTAAGTTTTTTTAAAAATTTGAAAGTTGAAAGAAACATACATATCAATTTCAAAGACAACAGTAAATTATAACATAAAAAAAATGTCTATCCGATTGTTGAAGCATAATTTGTTAAGAATGACAATAGTTTTTTTTTATATCCTAGAATTTAGTGATAGGCATTATAAATAACATTTGCATGCATTGGAATTATTTTATTATATATGCACGGATAGCAAAGTTATACAGTATAAAGTTATTCTTTTGATATAAGACCAAATGGATAAACTACTTCATTTTAATTTTTATTTTGCAGAATATCGATAGAAAATTCTTAAAGCTGAAATCACACACCAAGCTTTAATTATAGCGTTCAATAAGAAAATTTTAGCTAGCTTTATTTTAAATAATTTTGTCATTCTGAGATTATTTATCTTTGGTAATACTTTAAAACAAATTATAACTAATTAGCTTACATAACATCCAGGCATTTTAAAAGGTAGTGAATATGGATCATCATTTGACAGAAATTTGGAGCTGGTTTGCCTTGGGGTTTATCTCTCCATGGTTATATTATTCCAGTAGTATAATAAATAAATTCCTCCACAGTTATATTATTAGAATCCTCGCGATGTTTATTTATTTGTTCTAATACTCTTAGAGAGTTATTGACTCTTTTATCTTTCTTTTTCTTTTATATCTTCTTCCTTGGAATTCTTTTTTATATTTTTTTCTTCAGGTTTTAAACTTTCTGTCTTAGTTTTTTTTTAGCCCTCTCACGCCCTTTTTTTATATTATGCCTTTGGAAGTGTGCCACAATTTTTTTACTTATAAAATTTTAACAATACAATATTTGAACGGAATAAAACATAATAAATAAATAAAAATATTAAATATTAAATATTAATTTAGAAATGTTATTCACTAATATACAAATAATCTTTATCATTTTTAAATATAAGATAATGAACAATACATAATTAGTAAATAATAAATAAAATATAGAAAAGAAAATTCTAATTAATTGAAGGAGGATTGATGAATTTATAGTGTAATAATATATCTATGTACCTGCTTATTATGACATGTAAATTTTTCTACTACATACAAACATCCCTGAATGTTGTTCATCCTCCTCTTCTACTACCAAAGATATATAATCCAAAACTCTACCAATCAGTACACCCAATTAAAGTTTTAATTTTTTTTAAATCCTAGTTTTAACTAGCAAATTACATCACAATTCATTTTTCTCAGATAACTATCTTTAGCCATTGTTAACACAAATGTGAACTTCCCACATTTCTTCCTGGTGCCAACCCAGAAGGATATATATATATATATATATATATATATATCCTTACATTTATATATATATATATATATATATATATATATATATATATATAAATGTAAATGCTATAGAGAGGACAAAGATAATGTTATGGAAATGGTATGGAGCAGGATGAAGAAAAATATGGATAAAACATAGGATGGATAATGGAAAGGTAAGATGGCTAACATGTTTCTCTTGGCATAGTGGCAAACGGGTTCCTCACTCCGATAAAAGAGAAACTATCGTGCATCGCATCGCATTTAAAGATCGAGAAGACTTAAGAAAAAATCGGATTACAAATTTGGCAGAGAAACAGAGCCCAAGAAATTAATAATATAAAGTATAAATAACAAAACAATGGATCATGTACTTTTTGAAATACCAATTTGTAATAAATGTGTAATAATGGAAATTGATAGCGGAGCAGTTCAGTCTTTAATATCTTACAAAGATTGGATGCGGATTGCTGTACCTTATAAAAAGAAATTTGTATTATCAAAGTCAGATGAGAATTTAACTAATATAAATGAGAATAAAATTAATATTTGTAAACAAAGTAATAGTTCCAATAAAGTTGACCTCTAGGCGCAGATTGTTTGTATTGTACGTAATGAGAGCAATTAGACTCATTTGCATTTAAAATGAAAAAAAAAAAAAATTAGTGCAGACACAGCAGTAGAGAGAGAAAATAAAAGTCTTGTCCAGTTAAGCTGTAGCCATAGCAGTGAATGAATGCTGGAAAGGGAAACAATTACTTTCTAAATTGTGCAGACCTCAGTATAGCATAAATGTGTTAATATTGTTTGACTTCCTTAGAAAAAAAGATATACTACTATGTCGATTAATGTGTGTATTCAACGACGTATCGTCACATTACTGCTATTTGGATTATAAACTAATTTATATTTTAATATACATTTTATACTGTTTTTATTTAAAATAAATAAATGAATATATAAATAAGCAATAAAGTTGTGCTTGTGTTAATTTTATTGCAATATGATTGGTTATATGTATATAAACCTCTGACGTAGCAATACATAATAAAGAATCTCTTAATATTCCAAATTGTAATTAAAATTAAATAAAGAAGTTCCTGTAAGCAAGCAAAATGAATATAACATGTAGAAATTTTATGATGGTAAATGTCTTAAGACTATCCAAGTGATGTACTTATGATGTAACAGTAAATCAGCTTAATATAAATAATGGCTAACAAAAAGGATGAGTTCAGTTTGAAATTCAATGATTTTAAAATGCAGTATTATAAAAATTTGAGTACAGTATTTAAGTTCATGTCTTATAATATAATGAAAACTGTTCATGCGTTTGTAAGAAGGTTGAACCCTGCCATGTTGAGAGTTGTGGCCACAATTCATGATATTTGGGCTTCGGATATAATCATTTCAGAACTGTCCTAGTCGACTATGACAGAATTGAAATCACGCTAGCGATCTCACATAAGATGATGATTTATTTTGGCATAAAATTCTCTACAAATTTTCTATTATCTTACTCCGTTTGATCACGAAGATAAATGTTCTGTAGATAAAATTAGTTGTGGTGATAGAAATTACAGAGAATACTGAGTTAGAAAATTGTAGATGGAAATTGACATGCAAATGCAGGTATAACAGAATTGGATTGTATTTTGCCAAACAGGAAATATGTAGTTCATGAGTCAACACAGGAAGTGATAATTACTTAATCAGATATTAGATATAGAATTAATGGAATAACTGAAGTCAGTATTTACATTTTGATATTTCTTGCTTTTAGAATGATTCCAATTACTTTAAATTAGAATTTGGAAAGAACAGACTTAGAAGTTGGTTTAGATGTGAATGGGATCAGTAAGAAGATAAGTGATAATCTCCCGAATTCCGTCACTAAGGATAGCTAATACAAAATACAGCAATCCATCATGGCATTTCAAACTAAAGACAATATATGACAAAGAAAAAAATGAAAGAATTTTCAAAGTAATCTATTGAGAAAATTGAATATCTGGAATTTTGTAAATATGAAACAGAAAAGTTTAATAAGCATTTAAAAAGTTATATTTGTGAATTGATAAGAAAATACAAGGGATACTATTTTCAAATCATAAAATATCATCTTGATATTGACAGGATGGCTATTTAAGCAGTAAAATAAAAGAAGGAACTCTTATTAAAAAGACAACATTAAATGAATGGAATAATTTTACGAAAATGATATAGTAACAGAGAGCAATAAGTAATCCCTTGAGATAAAATATTTTCTGAATCGGGTAATATATTAAATGAAAAGATTGAACGTGATTAAATCGCCAAAAAGAGAATAAGAAGAGGAAATGATGAAATTGTTATTAATATATTAAAGGAAAGAAATGAAGTTGTAGAAAAATTGCTGCTAAATTATATATACCAAATAAAGCTGTATCAAATGATTGAAAAAGCCCAGAAGGGTTACTAATATTCAAGAAAAGTGACAAATAGTATACTAGCAACTCCATTATGAGTAATGTTTTTATCTAACAGAATATAGACTTGTAATATTGTCATATTCAAAAGAATATTTATCATAATCAATAGTATTGATTAAATTACATGATATGACTGTAATATTTAAACAGCATTAAAAAAATTGACATAGATAAGGATATAAACAGAGTAATTGTAAATCTTCAATAATTTTTACATCACAAGAAATATTTTCTAGATTAAATTGATAAACTAAGAAAATAAAAATATATGGATTGCATTGAAGCCAAGATTTTGCAGAAGCTGTGTTTGGGTTTGTAAACTATACTCCAGATCTTCAGCGAATATTACAACAATTATTACATATATTTAAGTCTACAAATGAATACTAAATGGATTAAGATAATGTATTTCATAGAAAATAAATAAAAATTAATAACGGCGCTTTAAAAAAGTAAAAAATTACAAATATTTTGAGTAGATTATAAGTACAAATTGTAACTGTATCTTTATATGCAATACACACCAAAGATCACCATCAATGCTTCCAATTTTAGAAGACTGTGGAAGAAGTAATTTAAATTTTTCAAACAAATATAATGTTAATATGCTCAGTTATGATGCATTACATTTTTACTTTTGAACTTGATAGTATTATTTAAATAATTTCCTGATAAGTTATTATTACTAGCAAAATAATACAAACAACTTTTTTCCACAAATATATACAGATATATGATCTCCAATGGTAATTTTAAAAATATTGTGTATTTCCAATATGTAAATGGCTAGAATAAATCAGTAATCTATGCAGAGAACTTGTAACTTATCTTAATACTACTTATTACTTAATGTTTAATTCAAAGTAAAATAGAAGACTTTAACTCTTCTCGTTTAACCCAATTAATACTCTTTTCGTTCTCAGCATCTACTAATTTTAACAGTCACAATTATATACTATCTAATGTCTGTGTTGTTTTCTCCTTGATACCTTTTCAAAATGATAACCCTTAATCTTATTTCCCTCAACACACACACATACAAGAATGGAGTGTACATTATATTCTTAATACTTCTGAATAAGTATTACTATATTAATAATATTTTTCAACTTCTTAAAATGTATATATTTTATTTCCAAGCTAGCTCTCTTGAATTTAATAATTACAATACTCTTATTTCTCAAGGTTTTGATCTATTGGCGAGATGTAACCATTCATTATCTTCAATACATGTATACTGACCCTTGGATACGATTCCCATAAACACAAACTGAAGAGACATACACTTATGTAAGCTAATGTCTATTATTAATATAGCCAACAATATGTATTATAGTGATTCAAATAATTTTATTAACTGCAAAATTGTTAATTTACCAAACGCGCAATCTAATAAATTTTGAATGTAGCTAATTATTATTATTAGGGAACGTCTCCAAATATCAAGAATAAAGAAGGGATTTTATATCTACTACTTATATTAGTTACATTGTAACGAATTAAAAAATATAATTAAGATTTATTATATATGAATCCATTTTTTTTCTTTTATCTTACCTAATCTCTTTTGTTTGCCCATAACCAATGAAAACTTCATACATTTTTGTCGTTTATACTTTTATATCATTTATTAGTACACTATATGGATTTATTATTCCCTTTAATAAAGATATTTCATGATCACTCTATGTCGGAAATACAAATTACGGAAAACAATAACTATGGCACAATTTATAAAATTTTGAATCTGATGAGGTGTGGATAGGGTGGTAAGTAACTATATGAGTTTTTAAGGTGGTGTAAGGTTCCAGATACCCAACATATCAAGACGTGAGACACAAATTAAATTTAAAAACAATAAAGAATGTTTATTAAATAATTAAATACTGAGGGAGAAAAAATCTACAATTAAATAAAGTACTTAGCAATCCCTAAAAAACTCAATATAAAATAAAATACTAACGTAACTTACTTAGAAATGGGATTTTTATTAGCTACAACTTTAAGGTGGTTTTGCCAAGTTACATTGTTTAAAATATTAACTTAAAATTATAACTTTTGAATTAATCAAGGTGTATATTTGATAATCATTACCTGTTTTTGACCCCTTGTCTTATTTTAAAATTAACGCTCTTAAACATGAAGCTGTGCTTCCAAGTTATAATTTAAACTTATTATTATTATTATTATAAAACTTTAACCTACAGGCCATTCAATTTGCTAATCCACTTTACTATAAGATTTCTTTTTCTCCAAACAAGATTTATAATAATTATAAAATTAGGACCTTTAAATGACAATAACACAAATTTTATTTTTTTAAATAAAAAAAATTGATATTGAAATCTTTTAGTCACTCATTCAGATTATTAGTGTCAACATATATTTGACATCCTTAACTTTCTACTAATTATTTGAAATACACACCAACTAATTATATTGCAAATACATATCAACATTCAATACCTATGTGAAATCATGACAACTTTGTTACCAGTCCAATGATGATTTACTTCTGGATTAGCTGGTAGATGTCCACTGCTTACCAATATTTGAACTTTAAAATGCATAAATTTGGAGTAAGTATGGTTCGCACACATTTAAGGATTGACTTTACTATTTAAATTTAGTCATTTTATATTATTATGATGGCATTACTAGCATATGTCAAATTAGTAATAAGCTGCATAGGACCTTGATCTGATTCGCCTGTACCTCACTCCAGGGAGTCATGATCCTCTTTGTTCATCATTCTTCTCCAAGTATATATTTATATACTGCTTTGAGTCGCCTGTACCTCATTCCAGGGATTCAAAGCCTGCCATTGTAATATCCTCATTCATGGTCGAAGTCTACGTTTACTTCTAGAACATCAGGTTAGAGTGGAGGAAGCTCTGTATGAATGTGCGGTGGTCTGGCCCATAGAAACTTCCTGCATATCTTTTTTTCTGTACTGCTCTAGCATGAAGCTGGCATGTACCACCTTTAAAAACATTGGAGAATGACCTTGTCTTGGCCAAATGTGCCGTTTCCTCCCGCTGATATTATGCTAGCACTCCCATTTCTTACAGTTCGTTTTCTAGCCTGTTAAGCAACATAAATCGTAATGATATGTGATAATAAAAACATTTTCTCTTTGTAATGTTTTCCGTTGGAGTTTAAATCCAACTTCTGATGAAGCTGCCCTCCTCTTTTTACTGAAATAAGCTGTCCCTGCAATTATAGTTTTGCTATATTCTATCGTTAAATGCCGAAAATGTAAAATAAATAATGTTTTAATATACTCACTGATCAAAATGTATCCATGTTTCAATTGTTATAAATAAAGTCTCTAAATGAAAATAAACTTATGTATCAAATGCTAAGGGCATCATACTAAAATCGTATAATCATTGAAACTCTATTGTATCTTTATAAATATATTTTTTAATATATAAAACGTCCACCAAACCACTGATAAATTCATTTTGGTAACATTGAATAAAAGCTCATTTTTAAATATATGTTCAGTATTGTAACTGCCACACTAAATTAATATTTGATGAAATAAAAACAATTGTATCAAGTTTCTTAAGTGTTTATAATGAAAATAGTTTTAAAAGTCTGAAGTTGATTGTATATATCAAACTCATCTTGAATTTGTCCAAATAAATATTTATATTTTAAACTTTAATTCGACAACAAGAAAGATTTTCATGGGAAATGTAGCATGGTATAAATAACCCCGCAAATCTTGGGACAGTAATTTTTATTCTTGGCTGCAATAAGCTAGTCCAAGTGATTCATTCAACAATCATACCTTAGCAGTTCTGACATTTAATTTCTTTTAAAAATTTGCAGTTGTTAAAACAATTTTGCTTTCTCCAAGATGTCAAAATATACTACTGTACGTTTTTAACCAACAATATGTGTGGCTAACTTAAACCAAGATGGACCACTTGTCTTCCAGGTCTTGTTCAGTCATGCTATAAAAGTTTAAAATAAACAGGATCCCCCAATAGGCCTCTACACTTTCTGCTGTCCAAAACATTTGAAATATGAACTTAAATAAAAGTGCACACTCTTGGAAACTACTCAAACTTTGCATAAGGTAAACATTTTATTTTATTTTCCCCAGGGTATATTCTTTAGTTAAATATCCACTCAATCTAAAAATAAATTTGTAGCCTTAATAATGTATTTGTTTTTTATTGTATTTTGTAGTGTGTCTTGGAATTTTAGTTTTAAGATTCTTTTGTCTGGCAGTTTATTGTGTTTATTGTTCTGGTTTTTGTATTTGAACATTTGGTCTCTTCTTTTCCTACAAGGCCATATTAGTGTCTCTGAAATAGGAAACTGGAATTGTTGTTCTTTGTAATTTTATAAATCACCAGCAGGACGATAATATTAATCCCCTTGTAAATTACAGGTGAAAGAGAGTTTCTTTCTGATAAAGTATTTAATGTCTTAATATTTATTTTACTCATTTAGACTCTCTTATAAATTAACTTATAAAAAATTCTAGGTCACCATTTATATTTGTTTGGTAGATTTATTTTGCCTTTACTTATGGCGTTAAATTTTATCAGTGCATGTACTCTGAACTTGGTTTGTAAATTTATGTATAATCATAAATATTTCACTCTCTTGAAATACTTGGGTAGACATAACTGGTTTTCTAATTATTTCTTGTCTCCCACTAAGACCTCTAATTATTATTCAAAAATTAGTTTTGGCCAATCGTTTGGTTGGAGATTCATCAGTATTAAATGTCTGATTTCCTTTCATCCCAGATTTAATATTTTATTAATTTGAAATCATTTACATTGGAGTATTTTCTAAGTTTGTTATTTCATTAAATTGGAGATGTAAATTTCCTCCCATTTGTAAAATTTATACTACGATGTATAACTCATATTATTCTTTTGTTCTGGGAGTAAATTAATCATCTTTGCTTTAAATGTAGTATAAGATGCATCTTCTACTGGCAATATAACATTCTTGGGCCTGATGCATGTTCGGGGCCAAGAAATGCTTGCCAGTGCTGTTTTTGTTGACTTGTTTCAAGAACATATTGTTTTCATATCTGTAGTGGGGAAACCAGGGTTTTTGGTGACTGCTCAGCTGAAGGAAACTTGTTCCCTCTCTTTCTAATACACTATTAGAAAATTAGTCTGTCTGCTGGTACATGCCTGAAATAATCCTATTTATTGTGTTATAATCTTTTATTTTACAATCTATATCTCTCTTAAATAAAATTTTTAAATGTGTTTAAACTTAATTTGGCTGTTGTTAGTCTTAGTGCTTTTATTTCTCAATTGTGTGAACAATATTTAAGATTTCTTGTTTCTCCCTAAATCTAGTCGGAGCAAACCATCATCCTCATCCATTTTGATCACAGAAATAAATTTTCCATGTGATGTGATGTATTTTGGCTTTTCCTTAAATGAAGTCAAGAATATCTAAGCAATTATGCCTAGATAAATCTGTTAGCAACTTTATTTTCCACTCTCCACTCTAAGTCTTTCCATATTCTGCCCCATCCCATTTCCACAACATAATCTTTGTCAACTCTATGGCCTTTATATCTAAATCCCCCTTATCTTTTCGCAAACCCAGCATAAAAACCAATATCTCACTTACTATTATCATTATTTAACTCACAACCAATGTTCTGTTTACTTCTATATATATTAAACTCTTCTTACCCTCTGTACTAGTTCTCCATATCTCCAACTCCCTATTTTTTATTAATGCTTCTATTCTTTTATCTCATTCCTTATCACTATAACCCTCAATAATTCTCTTAACAAAATCGTCCCATATTTTGTACAAATATACTGATATAAATTCTTTATTTAAAACTTTTGCATACCGCACAATCTTTCTCACCCATCTTGTTACCTGCCCTTTACTCATAATCCAATTAAACACTATTTTGGGCTATTCTTTTGCTTTCCATAAACTGCAACCTACCAAACATTTTCATTTTACTTTTTCATCTCTCATATAAAAACTTGACAATCCCATTTCTGTTTGAATTGCCTCCTTTGCTGTCCACATCTCTGCATCTAATGCATGTCTTCCTACTTCCCTTTGTACTTTCTCTAAATAATCTAAAACCCTTTTACTAAGACATAATGCAAGATTACCATATATTAACCCTGATACAGCAACCCCTTCCATACAATTCTAGCTACATCATATTTATTATATTAAAATACTGTTAAATTCTTTACGAAACCCTTTCTTTTCTTTGCTTCATTTACCAATTTTTTCTCCCATTCGTCCAAGCAATTTTCCTGATTACATAAGATGATTCACAAATACCTATATCTATCCACCACATTTAAATTTATATTCCCCAAGGAAAATTCTACATCTTCTTTTTCCCCAGTATTAACCTTCATTATATTTGATTTTTCTTCACTAAATTTAATCCCCATTTGTTTACCCACCCTTGCACATGTCCTCAAAATAATTTCCATATCTTCTCTTCTTTCTGCACACAAAAAGATATCCGCATAGAAAAGACCCAATAAAGTATATACTCCCTTGCCACCTATTAACGGTATCTCTATCCCTCTTCATATTCTTTCTATTGCTTTCTCCATTTCACTCAAATACAACAGAAACAAAATAGGTGACATAGGGCATCCTTGCTTTAATCCCATCCCATTTTTAACTTTAATTGATTCTATGTCCCCTAATTGGTAAGTATAATAATTATTTTCATATAATTTCTTAATAATATTTATTAAACCTTCATCTATTCCCAAATTTGCTAACCTTACCCATAATCTATATCTATTTACTCAATCATATGCTTTCTCTATATCTATAAAACTCATATATAACAATCTACCTGATATCCTACTCATCTCCATAAGTTGTGTAACTACAAACAAACTATCTCCTATATGCCTATCTGACCTAAACCCTCCTTGCATTTCCCCCACTACATTATTGTCTTCCATCCATTTTGCAACTCTTCCAGTCACCATATATGAAAAAGCTTTATATAAAACTGATGTTACCACTATCGGTCTATAATTGTTTAACTTTCTATGATCCTTACTCTTTCCTTTAAATAATAATCTTACTCTTGTATTACACCAACTACCCAGAAAAACACTCTTCTGTGCCATCTTATTTAAATATGATAATAACATTGCTTTTGCTCTATGCCCTAAATTCATTACCATCTCTGTGGCCAACCCATCTAAACCTCTCACCTTTCCAGATCTCTTGCCTGCCTCATTCAGTTTATTTTTTGTGGACCTAATATTCCCATTCCTAACTGCTTTCATGATTTCTATCACTAAGTCCTTCACATATAACATCTTTTCTATATCCATTGCATATCTATTTAAGATTCTCTCTAACTCTTCTCTACAGCAACACTCTATTCCCTCATCATCTATTATTACTATCATATCTCTTTCCTGTACATTTCTCCTTTTAATGTAACTACAAAATTTTTTACTCCCATTTCTTCCACTTTTATTAATATCCTCCAACAATTTACTATTCAACTTCACTTCTTTTCTAAGTACTTTCCCATTTAACATTAATATCGTTTTCACTCTCTTTCTTCTTAATACCACACTTATATTCTCTGCATGCTTCTTTCCTTACTTTTACACTTTTACTAACTTTTTTTATTATTATTCTGTATATTCTCAACTAAAAC
The DNA here is from genome assembly GCA_028023455.1 of Epiperipatus broadwayi. Lineage (NCBI taxonomy): Eukaryota > Metazoa > Onychophora > Udeonychophora > Euonychophora > Peripatidae > Epiperipatus > Epiperipatus broadwayi. The sequence goes on along the minus strand of JAQFVV010013572.1, from coordinate 52,570 downwards.
GCTATTTGCCACTTTGTATATTTCACCACACCAGTCCTTATACTAATCCCCAACCAACTGTTCCATGGTTTCTACAACTTTTATCTTATACTCTTCCAACTTATTCTTATCATTCATTCTCCATCCACATCTTTCACTATTGTTTCTATATTTATATCTATCCTCCATCACATTACTAGTCATTTCTATTACAATAAAGTTATGATCACTATTACATACTTTCTCTTCATTGTCAAACATCTTACTTTTCCATATTTTATTCATTCCCTCTTTCTCTACCAATACATAATCCATCATATGAAATATATTACTCCTAGACCATATGTATTGTCCCTCATAAATATTTGATAAATTCCCAATGCTCAAATTTACTCTTTGACAAAATTCCTTCAAAAACTGACCATTCCTATTATCTATATCATCAATTTCTTCAATATGCCCATTCATATCCCCTATAACCATTATTTTCTTCCCCTTTTCTTTAAAACTTTGTATATCTTTAACTAGACATTCATATATATTACTATTCCATTCCATTATAGTTTGACTATCCCCAGCATCTATATAAACTATAGCCACCATCCATTCTTGACTACCCAATCTTATTTCAAACCACAAATGTTCTTGACATTTAACAATATTTAAATATGTTTTTAATATAACACCTATACCACCACCCCTTTTTTCTTTTCTATTTATACCCCTGCTATATCAATTGTTTCAAAATAGGTTCTTCTTCTTCTCTTAGATGTGTTTTCACTACTGCTAATATCTCAAGCTCTTCATTTTCAATTGTTTTATATTATTCCATCCACTTTTCTAGTCTCCTACCACCGTGCATATTCAAAAACCCAATTTTAACAATTTCATCTTTCCTAACTACTCTTTTATAAATTCTTTGAATTCTTTCTTCTTCATTACATTTATAAATTACTTTCTTACCATTAGTTTTACAAACCCATTTCTTCTCCATATCTATATTTAAATCAAGTTCATTTTGTTTATTTCTTATATTCCATCCATTATTTTTCTTTTTAATAATATTACAATTTCAAAAACCGCCCCCTCTATAAGTTTCCCGAAAAAAATTCATTATAAATCAAACTTCCTAAAACATCACTTCCTTATTTTCCTAAATGCAACCCGTCTTTACTATATAACTCCCTCTTTCCAATAAAACAATCCCACACATCCACAAACACAAAATTATTTGTCTCACACAATTTTTTCAATCTCTCATTTATAGAACATGCCCTATCTAACAAATATATCTTATCAAATCTTGATAATAATCCAACTACACCTAGTCTTCCTTTAATCATAATCAAGTTCCTTATCAAATCTATATACTCATCCAATAGAATATAACTAGCGCCATCTATAACAAGCGGTATTAAAATTGATTAAACAGATATATTCATTTACTTATTTTTAAGGTCACATTTTTTTAAATTTACTATAATAAAAATTAATACATTGAAAAAGACTTTCTAAATTGTATATTGCTAAAGATAGGACATATTAGATCTGAATGAAGATTAAAAATGTAGTCATAAATATGGAGATATCAAAATTATAAATAACAAAATTATTACTTGTTTGTAAAATTATACTGCCTCAATATCTCAATCTGTCTTGGAGCAATTAAAATTGGCATAAAATCTATTATATTTTTTACATTATTTTAAAAAGTTTTATTTTTTTCTATATTAAATTACTCATTTTTATTGACATAAATTGGTCAAAATAAATACATATGTACAAAACCCTACCATTTGATGACGCTGTTTTTCACCCAACTCACATCAATATACAGATTTGTAGGTTGTTTACATAATATTACAGTAAAAGATTTACATAATATTAAGGTAAACCACTTAAAATTTATTTTGTTTTTTCACCTAGTTTTTTTTTGTTCATTTTTTAAAGAAGCAAACACTTTATTGTTAGATTGTGTAAGAGTATTGGTTTGCTTTTAAGTTATTGACTAATGATCCTTCGCCAAGGCTGACATTTTATGCATGGAAAGGAATGATATCAAGAGAAAAATTAAGGAGACTTGTTTCATCACCAGCGATGCTAAATCAATAAATAGAAGAGATACATGTTTTGCCATTTCCAAAAAATGGATAGTATAGGAGGCAATTTGCATAAATTTGCATATAATACTAATAATCTGAAAAGACTATGAAAATAGAGCAAAAAGAGCTCTGAAAGCACAAAGTTTGCAAATTAGTATATATACAAAAAAACCTACAAATTATTACATAAAAATGTTTCACTACAACGCATCTGTGTATTATTAATTACGGTAAACCAAAGATTTTTTTTAACCCGGTTTTTTTTTTTTGGTTTCATTTTTTAAATAAACAAACACTTTGTTTAAATTATCAACTAATCTGTCAGTTTCGTTACATAACAGTATGATAACTTTTTTTTTTTTTTTAAGTTTCTTTACACGACGTAGAGATTTTTTTTGCAAACACTTTGTTTTTAGAAGGTGGAGGGGGGTTAGTTTACTTTTAAATTATCTACTTTTTTTGGTTGTTTTTATTTTTCCAGATTTAAACAATCCGGTACAAGTCTTGCATTGGTGGTCGAGAGGTCAGCGCGACTGCCTTGCAATTGCAGGCAGTTGCCCGGGTTGCGGGTTCGTGTCCCGGCCGATGGGTACAATTGAATAAACCAGCACTTGCTTTTTAGAGAGTGGAGGGGAGGGGTTGCTTTGAATTGTACTTGCCATCTTTTTTTTACATTTATCAGGAGGCTTTTTTTCCAAATATTTATTTACACTGCAGAAACCTTTGTATGATTGTGAAAAGTTATTCCTTAATTTTTTGGTTTGCTTTTAAAGTATCTTCTTTTTTTGGATGTTTTTATTTGAAAGACTTAAACAATTTGATACTTTTGAATAAACCAACACTTGCTTTTTAGAGGGTGGAGGGGAGTGGTTGTTTTGAGTTGTAATTGTCGTCTTTTTTTTTTAAATTTATTGGGAGGCCTTTTTTTTTTTCCAATATTTATTTATGCTACAGAAACCTTTATATGAAAGCGAAAAGTTCTGGAAATTTTTTTTGGCTTTTTAAAAAAAGACATAAACAGTTCGTTTTTATAGAACACTTTTTTAAAAGGGGAGGGGCCGGAAAGGTTTGTTTTAATTTGTAATTATCGACTTCTTTTTGATTTTCTTTTTGAACATTTATGTTATTGCAAAGTTGTTTTTTTTCCATGTATCATAGCATCGGCCGGGACGCGAACCCACAACCGTCTGCAACCAACTACTTGCTTGCATGGCTGCTGCGATACCTCTCGGCTAACAACGCAAGACTATTGCACAGTTGTTTATTATTATTATTTGGCCTTTTGAAGAAACACTTAAACACTTCTTTCTTTTTAAATAAAATATTACCTACCTATTTTAGAATCATGTGAACAACAAACACAACAACAACAACAGTATTCCATGAAATAATTTATTGAATCAAAAATAAACAAAACTTTGGACAAGTTGTGTCCAAAACAAGTAAAAAACAACATTTTTGGGGGCATAAAAAATGCAACGGCCAACAATAACATGCAAATAAAATAACAGGGAAAATAAACAAAAAACAGTCATTCATCAACTTCTGTGGCTGACAATACACTGAGCTTCAACCAATTTTGACAAATTGCAGATGCCATTTTACTATCCTTGCAAGGATCGTTGTGAAACTTGCATTTGTGTGTGAAATCGGGAAAAACTCTGCTGAAAAAAATAACTTTTTGAAGTTGTGTGCAGTTCAATACTGTAGGGAAGTGTGTGCGACAACATGACATTTCTTAATATGTAATTACACTACATTTTCTAAAAAATTTCAGGCAATGGATTTTTGGAGTTTTGTCTTTTTCAAGTACAGACACCAACAAAAAAAATCATAGCAAGAATTCAATAGGGCTCACTTGAGGAATAGTGTCACAATGCAACAGGTATAATATTTCGTTATGTAATCATAGAATACATTGCCCTTAAAGCCGTTATGACTCAAATAACACCTACTGTAATGTCAGCCATAAGTTGAGGCTGCTGAAACTGTATTGACGTGCATTGATGTGCATTGTGTGAAAAATGCCATGAAGTGGTGGGGTTCAGTATACATATTATTACCAAATGATTTTAATATTAAGAAGGTATTCATTAGTTAGGATCATTTCTCTGCTAGTAATCATTTAATGGATGCTGAGGGATACTTACTGATATTTGGGGAAACCACTAGACCACTACTAAAATATCAAGTGATAAATGGAACAAGTGGCTGGAATATGTTGTTTACAAATAAAAATAAAATCAAGTACTGTGTGTTACAGAAACAAAATTAAATCAAACTAAAATGTGTACTACATTGCCAGATCGTTATAAAACAATAGAAATTTCATCCTCTTAAGTTGTAATGTTTGAGACTGGCTTATTTATATGGTAATTTAAGTAGAGAAGAAGGTGGATCCATCTTTTTCTTGTAAAATCTTTGCCTTGTGTTTTAACTTGACAGCTCCCTGTGCAGTCATTATTACATCTGATCAGATGTCGTGTAAGCATTTTTAAGGTGCATCTGACAAAGGTTTCAGCTTTCCCGTAAGTATTAAACAAATAAACAAAAAGAACAAAAATATAAATTTACTTATCATTTTTTGTTACAAATAAACAAACAACAAGAAAAAAATATGAAATGAGTTGTACTAAGTAATTAAAAAAAATGTTTAGGCTAGAATGTTGATCTTCTATGATACAAAAGTGAAGTATTTGGCATATTCCTACATTCTAGATGAGTTTCAAAAATTGATATCTGGAGGCTTTTTGCTACATTTGAAGGGAAAAATAAGAATGAACAATTTTTTCTGACCAAAGTAAGTGAAAATAATAATTTTTCATGTGTGTGTGAACATATGGCATTTAAAGACACAAATGGATTATTTTGCTTATTTAGGAACCGAAATATAAATACATAATTGGACTCAGGGGTAGTTTTGTTGAAAACAAATATAATTAAAATAATAACTTTGGGTGTGCTTTCCAAAATAATTTTACAGCCAGTTTCAAACAACATTAGACAATTTTAATGAAGAATAGTTTTTAAAAAAATAATAATTCCTTGACCTAACAAAAATATTTCTTGACTTGAAAGCAGTGATAAATAGGCAAAAAAAAAAAAAACAACGTTATCCCTCAATCTTATATGATTTCAAAATTTCATTATAACTTTTTATTTTTTTTAAATTACTTTGACCAACTCATTTGATATTTTTTCTATTTATTTAATTGCTTTGTGTAACTAAATTCACATTCTTTATCTTCTTAGTTTATTTGTAACTTTAATTTTAAAAAAATGCAAATGAATTCTTCTTGTTTGTTTAATTTTTTAGCTATCTATCAAGTGTAGTATTATTTCTCAAAAACCTACACATATTTTATTTTTATTTCATTTTGTTTACATAACACTCATACATTTTTTAAATTTTCATTTGTAAACAAAAAAACATGTTCCAAATACCTACTGTATTTATGATGTGTTAAAACAGGCAAAACTCATTATTGGTTTATGATGTGGTATGTTTTGATGTGATGCACTGTGATATTTCCTTATACAGTCAGGAATTTCTCAGCCACGATGCTCAGAGAAACCTGTTAGCCACTTTATTTTTCCCTTCCATTCCCCACACTAAGCTTTCTCTTAATCTGCTCCATCCCATTTCAACAACATAATGTTTATCAACTCCATAACCTTTAAATCTAAATCCCCCTTATCTTCTCCCACATCCATGGTAAAAACCAATAACTCACTTTCTGCATAATCACTTTGTTTAAATTTATTTTTCCACAACTTTATTATTTGTATCCTTTCTGCTTCCAGACATTTACATTCAGTTAACAAATGCCTAAGATTTTCTATGCCTTCTTTACACAACATGCAGAGTAAATCACCCACATTTTTCCATTTACATGTATATTTTCTTGTTGGTAAAGATCCCATTCAAGCCTTAAACAACAAATTTCCTTCATTGCTATTATCATAAATTAATTCATACCCAATATTTCATTTATTTCTATGTATATTTAAACTTTTTTTACTCTCCATACGAGTTCTGAATCTCTTCAACTCCCTATTATTTATTAATGCACTTATTATTCTATCTAATTTCTTATCACTATAATACTCAACAATTCTTCGAACAGAATCGTCCCACCTTCTGTATACATACATATACTGACATATTATGACATGAGATACATTGTGATCTCTCATTTTTCAGAGGGAACAATCTCTTAGCTACCATCCCCAAAGAAGCCTGTTAGCCAATGGACATGCCCTTTCCATTCTCTGTCCTACTTTATTCCCATATTTTTCTCTATCCTGCTACATCCCATTTCCATAATTTTTTACAACTCCATGAACTTTATATCAAATTATCCCTTATCTTTTTTTAAACCCAGAATAAAAACAAAAACCCACGTTCTGTATAATTACTTAGGTTTTATATTTATTCTCCCACAACTTTACTGTTTGTATTCTTTTTGGTTGCAGGGATTTACATTCAATTAACAGACACTAATATTTTCGATGCATGCCAAACAGAACTTGCAGCCTAAATCACCTATATTTTTTTTTTTATGTGTATATTCCCTAGTTGCTAAAAATCCTGTTTGAGCCTTATACAGTAAAGTACGTTCATTGCTACTATCATAAATTAACTTCCACTATTAGTTTACTTCTTTGTATATTTAAACTCTGTTCCTTGTCCATACTAGGTTTCCACGTCTCCAACTCCCTATTCATTATTAATGCATTTATATTTATATCACATTTCTTTCCAGCTAAAAACACAATTCTCCTAAACAATCATCACACTGTATTTATAGGTATACAGACATAAATGTTTTACACAATTCTTTAGCATATCGTTTTAACTCTTTTACCCATCTTCTTGCCTGCTCATTAATTCATAATCCAATTAAATACTATTTTAGCTAATCTCTTATTATCTATAAACTGCAAGCAACTGAACAGTTTAATTTTGCTTTTTGCATCTCTCATATAAAAACGTAACCATTCTATTTCTCTTTGACTTGCCTCCATTGATATCCACACATCTGTATCTAATGCATCTCTTCCTACTCCTCTTTGTATATTTTCTAAGTAACCTAAAATGCCTTTACTAACACATAATGCTTGTTGCCATATGTTAACCCTGCTATTTTCATGCATTTTTGCAAATTTATTAAACTCACAAATAATCTATTTCCATTTACTCTATCATATGTCTTCTTTATATCAATAAAAACCATATATGACTGTCCACCTCTATTCATACTCATATCCATAAGTTGGGTAAATACAAATAAGTTATCTCCTATACCCCTATACAATTAAAAACCTCCCAGTGGCTCCCTCAAGTGTTAATTGTTCCTCTGCACTTAAAATGATTACATTCTTCTATTTATTTTAAAAAATTACATTATTGAGAATTTTTAAAAAAATTATAGATCACTACTATTATTATTTTTTCAGTTGTTCCATCTGTTTTTCAAGCAAAAAGAGGAGAAAATGTTCAAATACAAGCCCATATGGTTATAGCAATGCAGACACTAGACATGGAGAGATGGGTTTTTTGAGTAAAAATGTAAAATTTATGTACATTATAATTATATAAAATATATATTTTATATTTCAAAGAGCAAAACACCTGTAAAATTGTTTGCCACGGCGATAAAATATTTAAATAGTTAAATACTCAGAGTTGAAAAACAAAATAACACCAACAGATGTGAAAGAAAAATATAAAAACTTTGTATATATATCTATTTAGTTTATACAATATTTTGTATTTTGATAATTTCAACTTTTATATTACAGAGTTTAAAGAATATATATAAATCTGCGCTCTCTTATCATATACAGTATAATTAAATTAATATTATGAAAATGTTTTTTCTTGGCTTTGGAATAACCTGTGTGAAAGAGATCAAATTCTTTTTATTTTTAAATCATGTTTTTGTTAATCAATTTTGTTTGATATTTGTAGTAATTTTTTTAACAAATAAATTTTATTTAATATTCTACTTTTTATTAGGTTGAGGGTAGATGTCCCAGGTTATTCCGGATTGGTCATTTGATAATCATGTGATAACTGTAAAAGCAAAAATATCGATGTGGTTCCTGAATTACACAAGAGAAGATCACAAAACAAAACCCCATATGTCAACTATGCAGAAAAGATGAGGAAACCTTTGCCCATCTAATTAGATCATGCACAGGCCTAAACACATAAAAAAATCATTTATGAAAGGACAAACATAGATTACTACACAATTACCTCCATGAAGAGTAGTATCCAAGAAACATTTTGCCATTGTAAGACTGTCACTTTTCCTCACAATGGCCTTATGGCTGATGAGATGCCACAAAATCTTCCACTTCCCTCAACAAAATGAGACTATAGAAAAGAGGCGAAGTCATGGCCTCACCAAACCAACACAATGACACCTGGATCTTATTCGATGACTAAATAATCCCACAAAGCAAGAATAAAACAGAAGGACCATTAATAGTTCAACAAACTAATACACACTTATTAAAACTGTTTAAACAAATTATACACTAGTTTCAATGTCAATACTTTACACATAAATAATATCATATATCACAACAACTTTCAACTACTTGTATAACATTAACCTGAATAAATATTTTGAAAAGATATTATTTTATGTGGCTTTTCACTCCAGGTGAGGAGCAGCACATTTCCATGGTTTACCTTTACATTTCTTTTAAAATATTTTTTTTTTAAAAAAAGGTTGATTTTTCACATATTACAAGTTTATTAAATAAGAAAATAAAAAAAAGGTGCTTTTGTAACAAAAAAAATCATCATAATGCTTGTTTTGACCGAAAGGAAGTTCAAAACTAGTGCCACCTAATGGTATTACACACATTTAATTGAACAAATTTTATTTTTCATGGAATTGTATATTGAAATTTTTAATTATATTTATATGCTATATCTTTAAAAGCTACTCAGTAAAGAGAAAGTAATAATAATAAAGAAATATATTTGTAACATTTCAGAAAAATTTTTTTAATGCCATTTAATGACAGTTCATGTAAATATATTCTTAAGCATAGTTTGTTAGTAAATGAATTCATATAATTACAAAATTAACATTATAACAAATAAAAAATATAATGAAGTGAGTTAATTTATTATGATTGTTTTAAAATTAGATTTGTCTGAAATTTTGCAATAAATTCTGGGATTTTCTCCGAACTTATTCTAATTTCAAAACATCTTACTTATAAAAAAAGTTGTATTTTAAATGAACTTTTTCCAGAATATTTATAGAAAAAAAGCAGGCCGGTGTCATTTTAACTTTTTCATAGCATATTGTCATTATTTTCTAATTTAATTTATATTACATACACACACACGCATCTCTCAACTTCACAACTGCTATTAAACTGGCTGACAATGAAATGAATTCCACACCTAAGCTCAATAATTCATTTCTTACAAACCAAGATTCCTAGAATCCTTTGCTCGTTATTATATTGTATAAATAGATAAATTCTCCACTAGTTAATAGCATACATTGACTTTTTTTTGAAATTACCTTACCCATGTTATGTCCTTCTACACAAAATTTTGGTTGTTTGTTACTATTGCGTGTTTGAATATATATGTACACACACATACAAGCATACATATGCAATATATGTTTAATGTATGATAAAACTGCATATGTGTGTATATAACATATATGCACACACTAGATATGATTATTAATATTTGGCTCAGTGAAATAATAAAGCTTTATTTAAAAACTTTTAAAAATTGTTGATTTTAAAAATTTTCACCATTTTTGAATATTATTAAACTACCTATATTTGTGTAATTTTTATTAGTACAGAACTTAGATACTTTTATAAATAATTATTTTAAAAATTTGTATACATGTTTTGTAGCTCTTTTAATATCTTCAACTAGGCATTATATAGCCATTGTATTTCTTTTTATTATTGTATGTGGTATTTATTTATTATTCTCTATTTTTTCATCATATTAATTTGAACAGATATTTTGTTATTATTATTACTTTTGTGAAATCAAATTTATTTATTGCAGTATATGCTTGTTTCATTTTTTTATGTAATTATGATCAAAAGAGTGATATAGGGATGAACTGAAGTTATGAGAAAAGGATTTATGAAATAAAGTGTTTTTAATAAATGTAACCATCATTTAAAATGTATATAATGCTAATTATAAGTTTTTAAACTTTACATAAAAGTAATAATAAAATTAGTACTGTTCACTTTTAATCATTTCTTCAATTAAAATTTTATTCAAACATGCTTTAAGGTTTATCTTTGAATCTGATTTTTTTTTGCATTTAATGTACAACTAATAAAAATCTTTTTTCTAGCATAGATAAATGAATGTTCTCTAACATGACTGTCTTTATGTTCTCCCAAAAACAATGCAGTGTGTTCCACTTTCTTGATTATCATAAGTGAACATTAAAATAACAACTAGGATATCTTGGCTGGAAACAGTTGGTTAGAACTTGAAACTTATAAGGAATATTTAGACTCATAAGGAAGATTGATTTACTCACTTGGTATTAAGAATTACTTTTAATATCTGTTATATATTTAGACTGCTTATAAATAAGATTTTTGACTTGCTAAACTTTAAATATTTTAATGAGAAAAATATTAAAACAGCTATGTGCTTTTTAAATTTCTTGAATCTCCTCTCAGATTGCCTGCTGTGTATTTTTTTTTATAAAAACCCTGTGATAATTGATGTCAGCAAATGATTTCTTTAATTCCGATTGGTTTACCTCCCAAACCAACTTGAACAATTTTTTAACTTAAAGATTTTTTTTGTTTCTATTTGAAAATACTTGCAATCAATAATAAAAACTATTTTATGAATGAATTAATTTAAGTCCTTCTTTAAGAGCAAGGTTCAGTTCTGATCATCTTTTTTTAATAAATTACATTACTTGAATTTAAATATAAAATTTAAGAATAAATATTTTTGTTTACAAAATATTATAATTTCAATAATTACAAAATAAGTTTATATTTTGCATTAAATATTTGTTCATTCTTTCATTAATTACAATTTTAACTCTTTAATCTTACAGGAACAATGGATTAAAATAAATTAAACTCAAATCTATCAGTAATGAATGTTTATTTAGATTGACCTCTATTGTATTAATATTATATAATAAGTTGCATGTAATATTTATTATGACTGTAGCCTCAAGTACATGCGTATAAAAATGTGATAGTATTATAAATGACAATATAAATAACAATTATTAAATATCTTCAGAATTCCATCCTTAAACTCTATATTTTAAATCATTTATTAGTTTTATACCCAAGTTTATAGCTTTACTATTATTTAAATCACAAATTCAAAATTTTGAAACTATAATCTATATCTTATATGCTATTCTTACTTTGGATAACCAATCAAAATTTATAATATATATAGTAACTTTAAGGACAATAGGGGTAATCAGATAGAATCTCATATTACAATGTCACACAATTGCATGACCATTAGTACCAGTATAGAAGTAGTGGTCCCATAAGTTGGGTGACAATTGTAACTATATGCTACATTAAACTTGAATTATAAAAAGATGGGAAACCATTATCCTCACTAAATAAACAAAATATAAAATTAAATGTTAAAAAAATGAACAAGAGAGAACAACACAGAACTATCTATAAGTTTACCAGCACTACACAAAAGTTATTATTGATGATCAACAATAATAATAAATTAACAGTCAATGTTGTGACTGGATTTGCAATCATCAACATAAGACTAAGTACTTAGTCATTGTCAAACCTATGGCAGGAAAACAAACAATAATTATCTGTATGCACATATTTAGGTGTTAGTCCATCAAAATATTTCAATAAGTCAAATAATGCTGTGATACTATTCTTATCATCATCAATGCTCTGGTCACTTAATGCCATTAATGTATGGGACAAAATTAAATTTCTAAAGAAATAATTAAAATGTAGTTAATGGACTTTAAAGGATATCTCTTTGGGTCAATCCAGGATTACAGAAGTAATAAAATCATCATCCACTGGATGTCCATTACACTAAACATGAAACCCCTACTCCATATATAACTTATGCACAAATTTAGCTCAGGTAACAAGGACTCTATAAACTGTTAGTATGGCCAAGACATAATTAGAGCAGCTTATTATAAAGCACTTCAAATAATTTTTTTACCCCAATGTTATTAGTAAATTTTTTTATTGGGATTATTAAAAAAGTTCTACAACATTGAACTGTCATTAAAGAAAATCATACACACTGCAATTTATCAAACAAGAATGCTAAAAGATTGTTTAAAGCTTCTGCTGTTCTATGCAATAGATTAGTTAAAACTGATTTCTTCTTTAGCAGCTGAATTAGGACCTATTGCTGTCTTTTCAACAGCCTAGTTAGGAATATTTTTTACTTATCTGACACTTACATCCTCTGACATATTCACACTCCCATTATTTTTTTTCTTAAACAATCTTGCCTACAAGTCAATCACAAGCTGTCTTTAATCTGATAATTTTTATAAAACAAATTATGTAAATTTGTACACATACAATTGTTCAGATATTTCTCTCCATCAAAGATACTGAAAAACAAGTCAAGAACTTAAATTAACAGCATCAAATTCTTGGCATTATGTTCTAATAAAAAATTCTGATGACAAAGAAAACAAGATAATCAGTTAATTACACTGATTTGATTTTTCTTGTATTGAAGACATAAAAAAAAAAACTGAAATAGAATTTTTAAAATTATTAATATTTTATTAAAAATATACTATTAAACATAAAACTTTATCTCTTTTAAAAGGATGAAATTAATATTTATTAAATAATTTACAAAAAAAAGGAAAATTATTTTATTAGCATATTTTTATACTTTAAATTAAAACTACTAATTAATTGCAATAACTGAAAAGAAAAAGAAAAACGACAACTTGATTATATTATTTTATAAATTTACCTTCCCTCTGCAATCATCTAGAACTTATTAAAATATTCCCATTATTAAAATCATATTAACAAATTTAATGTTAGAGAATTTTTCATACTATCATATTGGGATTTTAAATATTTAGCTAAAGGAAAACTCATTATAAAATATATGCATGAGAAAATTAAATATTATTTTCCCATTAATTAAATTAAACATGAGGACCAAGATGCCAACCATCTAATTATTTTTATTGCAGCTATGTCTACAACTGGTTACAATATATATATATATATATATATATATATATATATATATATATATATATATATATATATATATATATATATATATATATATATATATATATATATATATATATATATAATACCAGTTCATACCTACCCTCATAAGGTAAGCATGCAAACATATCAAACATGAAACAAATATGGTGGCATGCTAGGATAGGAAGTAATTTCAAATCTTTTAATGATCGGCTTGATACAGTCATTGGTACTTTTATAAAAGTATTGACTTTTACATACCTTTGAAAGATTTCTTTAATTTCAATCCTTCGCACCACTCCCAGAAAGAAAAAGAGTAATTCCCTTTCCTAAAAGAATATGTAAGGCCAATAATAACATGAAATAAAATGAATCAAACAAAATCTAATAGAAATAAACACCAAATGACCCAAGATTTAAATCCCCATGAGGGAGTATCCCATATGCCAGCTCATCATTCTCTTTATCTCAGGTAAAGAAATGGGAAACTAAAACTCACAAAGTTATCTAAGTGTCTTATTATTTTAGAGAAAGAAATACGAATAAATTCTCAAAGCAGTAAGGTTGTTTTATAAATGTTAAATAAATGTTTATTCAATCCCTTCACCAATTCCCAAGATAAATATAATAATAATAAACCCCAATGCATAATAAATAATAATAATAATAATAAATTATAGATGAGAGTATTATAGATCTATTAACAATAAAAGAGAACGTAAAATGATAAAGAATCAACCAGGGAGAAAGTGGTCTGAGGTTCATAACTCGAGCACGAATACATCTCTCACTTATTTTATAATTTGACTTGATTAAAATTTATATAGATGGCATACACATATGTTTAATGGCTTTATCACATATTTTAGGCCATTTTATGATGTAATACCATCTTATGCTTGGCCATACGAAGTGTTCATGTCATAATATATATATATATATATACAGATGAGTACATACCAAATTATTGCTATAGGAGAAGATAATGAATGGACAGTTGAAATTTGAAAATGAATTTTAAAAGATTACAAAAGATCTAGAAATAAATTACATGTGAGATGAATAGATAAATTAAGAAACTATGTTGGGTTAATGTGGAGAAGAAAGATTAAAAATTAAAGAAACTGGATTAAACTTGGAGTGACCTTTATCCTGCAAAGGATTGATAATGATCAAAAATAATATACTGTTTATGACAGGAGAAGCAAGACCTCTGTCTGCAAGAGATATATGTTATAATTGCAATATTTTCAAGAGCCACAATTATTTTTTTTATCTTAATAAGTTTTATGGCAATAAAGTTAAGAGAAAATCAATAAATAAGAACAAAATCAATAAAAAATAGTTATTACTCACATGTGATTATTAAAAGGAAAATTAACAAATATTTGGCTTATAATTGGTTAATGGCGCAAACTATAATTCCATATAATGATCATTCATAAGATGTGCTCTATGTTTTGACTCTTCAAAATGTGTTGAATATAATGATTCACAAAAATACCTTGCCCCAAATATTGACATTAGTTTATAAACAGCTTCTTTTAAATAAAAATGCGTGTGGAAAAAATTCTTTATTTTTCTGAACATAAATAACATAGTTACTTGTTTTGCTTAATTAAATTAATGGAACAATTTATTGTTTCAAATGCAAAGCAAAACACAATCGATGACATTTGAATTAGAACTCTACAAAAAAAAAAACAACATCACAGGATGAGATATAAAGTCAAACAGAATCAAAAATGAGTTGAAATAATACATTATATTTCCAGGAAATAATAAGAATAAAATTATAGAACTTGGTAACATAAACAAAACATAAACAATCATTCTTAAATTGTCATTGCACAAGAATAAAACATTTTCTGAAAATAACATATCAATACATGATGTTAATAACTGAAACACAGGCTTGTTATATACCTGTGGCTATATATATGTAATATAGGGTATATGAGCACAGACTTTCACACCTCCCACCTCTCTCCACTCTATCTAATAACACTGATACACCTAAACACATATATGCTGAAAAGATAAATAATCACCAATAGACGTATTGCATGCTAAACCAGCAATCATCAGTTGGTCAAGACTATCATCTTTACACACATATATAGTATAAGTGCTCAGATATATATTAAGATAGACTATCCTCATAGTTTAATGGACAGGCTTCAATCCACTCCACACTCCAACTCTTCAACCGTCCATCCAATTGAAAATCTGATGATGGAATGCTCAAAGGCCACCCTGAGGCCGAGATTATTGTCACACCCATGTTGACCTAAGGTCAATCTGAACCCCACATGTACAGGACATCATCCATTTAATACATATGCAAGGATGGGCAGACATCTCTATAATGTAATAACTGAAACACAGGCTTGTTATATACCTGTGGCTATATATATGTAATATAGGGTATATGAGCACAGACTTTCACACCTCCCACCTCTCTCCACTCTATCTAATAACACTGATACACCTAAACACATATATGCTGAAAAGATAAATAATCACCAATAGACGTATTGCATGCTAAACCAGCAATCATCAGTTGGTCGAGACTATCATCTTTACACACATATATAGTATAAGTGCTCAGATATATATTAAGATAGACTATCCTCATAGTTTAATGGACAGGCTTCAATCCACTCCATACTCCAACTCTTGAACCGTCCATCCAATTGAAAATCTGATGATGGAATGCTCAAAGGCCACCCTGAGGCCGAGATTATTGTCACACCCATGTTGACCTAAGGTCAATCTGAACCCCACATGTACAGGACATAATCCATTTAATACATATGCAAGGATGGGCAGACATCTCTATAATGTAATAACTGAAACACAGGCTTGTTATATACCTGTGGCTATATATATATATATGTAATATATATATATGTGGCTATATATATATATATGTAATATAGGGTATATGAGCACAGACTTTCACACCTCCCACCTCAACATTTTGAGTGATTATATTCTCTGCTTGTCTTCAGGTGTTGCAGGCCTGACCAGTGACAATGTTAGCATAAACGTTGAACGAGATCATTTTAGAATAAAAGTTGGCCTTTTTAGATAATCTTATGTCAAGATATCTTCTTGGAAAAATAAAAGTAAAAATTTATAGGAAACCAACACACACTGTTAAATACTGAGCATATACATCCAATCATACCATAAACACAAAACTCTGAATTATACTACCACTATGCAAAAGAGCAAACGAAATTTGTTCAGATACCAAAAGCTTGAAAAATATAAAGATCTACATGGAACAAACTCTCATGAAGAATGATTATCTATCAACTCTCAATGAGAAATCTTTTATTATTTTCACAAAGAAAAACCTCCCAAAGTAGAAATAATTTATACTATAGTATATATTCATAATTACTAGAAATGGTGAAGAAATTAAAATAAATCTGCAATCAATAACACATTAGAACAATATAACATCAGTTGGTCCAGCTCACCGCTCATATACATTATATGAGCAAATGCCCAGGGCGCCAATTCTATTAATGAATAGAATAATTTAACAGTTTAATTGATTTATAATTCATACTGAGACTCTTTTAGTTATGTCTATCTTACAGCTTAGCTCAGCATGAGGTTATAGGAAGTTCATAACATATAGGATATAAATAAACGAGGGGAGAAATACTACAAACCACTAAATAAAATATAAACATTATTTACTAATTAACCAAATAATAAAGGCTAGCCGAGTATTATTTATTCAAACTAATAAATTATAATTTCAATTTGATCTCTTCCATCATCTATTTATACACTATATTAGATCAATATAACTTTGACTGATTAGAAAAGCATAACATTAAATAACTATATTATTTTACACATCCTAATTTAAATAGCTAAACCAATGTTAATCTAAGAATATAAAATCCTATCTCAGGGAATCTATAATACAGTTTGATGATAGAAAATATATTAGCCAGTAATTTATAACTCTAAATTATAATAAAAATATAATGAAATAAATTGAATAATGTCTTACTGAACTAGCACTTTATTAATGAAAGCAATAGGGTATCTTTTAATCTCAAATCATTATCTAAATAATACACTAACTAGGCAACATTTTCATAAGTTTATCATGTGGTAAAATATTTCATGTAAGCTCTGGATCAAGGAAACAATATTATCAGATTTCAGCATATTTAATATCAAAGCTATAAAATAATATACTTATTTTATAATAGATGTATGAGATGTGGAGATGTGGAAACTAGAATACGAATGTACATAAGAATAACTCCAGACACAGTTTTGAATAAATAAACAAAGCATTTATTTACACTTAAGATTTAATTAAATGTAATCGGTTCACAATAAGATTATTTGTCCTAATCTTTAAATTTACAAGTAAATCTATGAACATAAGTTGGGATTATCCCTATTACACGTTACGTCTTTTATTATTTATACATTTATGAATGCAAATTAACAGACAAATAAGACATTAATATTCTGACTGTGAATATCTGGGCCATTTAAACATTTTCATCGGAACGCAACACTGAATAAATAATATATTATACTATGGGCATAATATACCATTCAAACAAACATCAAACACTATTTTTATAAATAAATAAAACAACTTTGCGTCAACCTAACTAGTATAACAACAATTCCAGTAATAATCCTCTCCCCTTCATTGCATTAATTACTTCATTAAATACAATAGTAATAATAAATGCTTGTAAAAATTGCTAACCAAAATGCATAAGTGATCCACTTATATGTTTTTAGACCATTAATAGAAAAATTTTAAAATTTTGAGGCTATCACATTTTTTTAGTACAATGCAGTTTCTCACTACTGCTATAATGTAGTTTAATTACTGGTGCCCATCATTTTATGTGAGGAATCAGACTGAATTAAGGTCAACATTGGTAGGGCTTTCACTATTTATGTTCTTCAGTGAAATCTATACATATAATTATTTTTTTTTAAAAATTTAAAATGCATCCAATTTATTTAAATTAGAGACGTATTTTCAATTGAGAGTCTATTATTTTAAATAATAAACCTTTCTTCCATAGAATCGGCCTTCTTTATTTTTCCATTAAATGTATTACTTCCCTTATAAGATTTATTTAACATTTCTGAAATTTTATATCAAATCTTTCAAATTATACATTACTTTCCTGTAATGATAACATGTTTTTAAGGAAAATTAAAAAGGAGTTACATATCTCAACAATTCTTGGACTCAAGTTTGCAATCGTATCAGAGCCATCTGCTGTATGCAAGACGCAACACAAAATAAAACTAAATAGTATATTAATATAACAAAAAGTTACTAAAATAGAGTTTAAATATAAAATTTAGTATGATGTATTGTACCCACTTTACTTTCAATGCCTATGCATCATTGTCATGGTTATTATGCTGAGAACATTAACTTTTTGCTGATTTGGATAGGATTTGATTTTTGATTCATCATATGTTAATTCATTTTCTGTATTGAACCACACTTCTTTTATTTTACATTTACGATCGTTTCTTTTTCGGCACATAATTTTAACAATAATCAGATCACATTTGTGGCTGTGTTGTCTTTCATGAATAATTAGGACCGATGAATTCTCTACATTAATAAATGATGAGTCATTTTAACTCTAAGACTTTACCTGGTTCTAAGATCTCTGGATTAACGTCATATTTCTATAACTGCGCAAGTGGAGTACCTTGGTTCAAAATCTTAATCATTCGATTTAAGATCATTAACTTGTATAAATAAATAAATATGATCTTGTTTCATTAAATATGGTCTGACAGATAAAAATAATCTAGATATTTGGAAGCACTACCCAACATGTAACACTGAAGTAGACTAAACAGAGTAAAAATTATACTCTTACTGCCCAGATGAATGGAAGTAGAGAAAATTATGTGATGCTTTTTGCGGTACAACAGATGTATCATTTTTTCATTAACTAAAATCTGTTGCTAGAAAAATTACATTAACTTTAAACAATTCCTTTTCTTTAAGATCTTGCTGCCTTTATTTCAAATTAGCAATTCTCAACTAGGATTCTGAAAACTTATCTTAAGAATTAAAAAAAAAATCAAAAGTACTTATAATACAATCATGAAAACACATATTTTATTAAATATTTTTTGGAATATTTTATAATTGTTTAAATTTTATAATGGACTATGACTGATTGAATCAATAGTAACAAATATCACTAATAAATTATTCTGCATCAGTGCTGCCATCTATTTCAAACTTCATTAGTAATAGATGCTACTGCTTTTAAAATCCCTATCCAGTGTTCTCTTATTGATATCCCTATTCTCATTTCAGGCTTATGGTCATTATCAATGATTAGCTTTGGCGCTCTCTGTTGATAAAGGTTACAAACCAGAAATCCTGTCTAGAATATGAATAGGATAGTTCTGAACTGAAATTTTGAATTTTAACTGCTAAAATCTAACACTATTAATTAGTTAAGCTTATTATAGAAGCTCTGTGAAAGCAGGGGTTATAAAATGTATTTTATATCAATCCTAGATATGGACTATCACTTTCTTCTTTTCTTCTTCATTTTTTGTACATATTCTTTTTAATCATCTTTTTATTCTTTTCTTATTTCTCATATTATTATTATTTTTCTTATTATTATTTATTTTATTCTGTTCCTTTCATTTCTATTTTACTTCTTCTACTTCTTAATCTTCCTTTTCTTATCTTTACATTTTTGTTATTATTATTATTATTATTATTATTATTATTATTCGTTTTAGTTCTTTTTATTGTTCATATTTTCATTCTGCTTCTTATTATTCTTTTTCTTCTTCAACATTTTCTTATTCTTTTTCTGCTCCTTGTCTTTTTTTATATTTCTTTCCCATTTCATTCTTATTCTTCTTTTAATCTTTTTCATTGTTATTTTTCTTATTATTGTTCTTTTTTCATCTTGTATTCTTCTTCTTTTGTTGTCTTCGTACACATATTATTTTTTCTTTTGTTTCTTCTTTTTGATCTTCTAATTGTCCTTTTTATCTTATTATTTCTCTTCTTGTTATTCCTTTTTTGTTGTTATTTTTCTTATGGTTTTTCTTCCTTTTCTTTATATTCTTTTCATCTTCTTTTAATTCTTTTTATTTTTCTTATTATTGTTGTTATTTTTTATTCTTGTTCTTGTTATTAACATTTTTAATTTTCTTCATTATCTGACTCTTATTCTTTTGCCTCTTTTTATTCTTCAACCTGTTTCTATACTTTTATTTTTTTTCTTATTCTTCTTCGTATTTTCGTTATTTACTTCTTATTTTCTTAATCTTTTTGGCTTCTTATTTTTATTGCTCTGATTTTTTATTCTTTTTATCACTCTTTATTTTCTCTTTTCTATTCTCCTTTTTATCCATCTTCATTTTCTTATTATTTTTGCTATTTTTTTTTTATTTTTTTTTTTCAACTTTTTTATAAAAAAAAATATGTGCATCACACCTTTTTAATAGTGAGAATATTCCCAGTTTTTGTCATTTGTAGTTACAACTTGTTTAGTTTTTCTCAAATGTAGTGGTAAATTGTTAAGTTCATAAATTTGAAGAAATTTATTTTTCTCTTTATTCTTATTTTGTTTATTCTTATTTTTGTCATTTTATCCTTATATTTAACTTTTTTGTTTTTTTATTTTATTCTCTTAATTTTTTTCTTAATCTTCTTCTTGTTCTTGTATTTCTTATCTTTTTCAATTTCTTCTACTTATTATTATTATACTTATTATTATTATTATTATTATTATTATTATTATTATTATTATTATTATTATTATTATTATTATTATTCATTTATTTATTTCTTTTTTATTCATTTTCTTTGTCTCATTCTAGATTTTCTTCTAATCCTCTTTGTTTTGTTGTTTGTTGTTGTTATTATTATTATTATTATTATTGTTCATTTTCATATTCTTCCTTTTATCTTTCTTTTATTATTGTTTGTCTTCTTCTTCTTCTTCTTCTTATTATTATTATTATTATTATCATTAATTATCTTCTTATTTTTCCTGTTCTTTGAATTTTTCTAATTCCTATTCTTATTATTTTTATTCTTTATATAATTCTTATTTTTTCTTGATATTTTTCTTATTCTTCTTATTCTTAGTATTGTCCAGTTTCTTTTTTTTTTACTTTTTCTTCAGCTTCTTATTTTTATTGTTATTCCTTGATTTTCTTTTTATTTTCAAAATTTCTTTCTTTTATTCATCTTTTTTGCCTGTTCTTTTAATTATTATTTAATGTTTTTATCTTTGCTTTTTATTATCATTGTTTATTATCTTCATCATCACCTTTTTCATTTCTGTTCTTTTTAATATGGTACTTCTTATTTTTTCTTAGATTCTTTTATTTTTATAGTTTCCGTTGTTATTCTTATTCTTATTATTATTGTGTTTCTTATTTTTTAATTATTTTTCCTTTTCAGTTTTCTTATTCTACATTTTATTACTATTCTTATTATTCTTTTCTTTTTTCTTTTTTCTTTTTCTTCTAATTCTTTATCTTCTGGTTAATTTTATTATTTTTGATATTTATTCTTTTTCTGAGCTTTCTTTGTCATCTTGTTCATTTTATATTATTCTTTTTCTTCTTCCTATTCTTCTTACTTTTTCTTCTTGTTATTCTTCATCTATTTACTTTTCTTCTACATCTTATTGTACTTTTTTTTTCAATTCTTATACTTATTAATATTATTCTTTTTTTTTTTATTTATTATTTTCTCTACTAATATTCTTGTTTTCCTAGTTTTATAATTCTTATTTTTATTTGTTATTTATTTTTATTCATTTTTCTTTTTCTTTTTTTATTTTACTTATTCTTACTTTTTTTTTTATTTTCACTTTCTGCTTATTGCTCTTATTACTGTTATCTACTTTCTTCTTATTCTTCTTGTTTGCTTTATATTTTTATTTTTATTTCTATTTTATTTTTTTCTCCTGTTTCTTATTATTTTACTTGTTAGTATTTTTCTTATTCCTTTTAGTTTTCCATCTTATTGTTTTTTTTTATATTTGCTTTCTTCTTCTTTAGTTCTTAATGACATTATCTTTCCATTTTGAATTTCTTCACTTTTATCACCATCTTCTTATTCTTTATTCTTTTTCCTCAAAGTTATTTGCTTCTTACCATTCTGTGGGTTATTCTTTTTTTCATTTTCTTTTTATTCTTGTCATTGATATTCTTCTTATTTATTTAATCTTCTTCTTGCTTGTCTTTTTTATTCTTCCAATTTTATTATTACTATTATTCTGCTCATTTTTCTTGTTTTATCATTATTGTCTATCATCATCTTTTTATCCACCATCTTTTTTCTATTTTACATCTTTTTGTGTTTATTCTTTTTCTTAATTTACTTGTTACTTTTTTCTTCTTATTTTTTTTTTTGTCTCATTGGTCTTTTTTTTGTTTTTAATTACATCATTATTATACTTTTTTTCACCATCATCATCTTATTTTTATTCTTGTTTTATTACTCATTCTTTTCTTACAATTTTTGTGTTATTCTTCAGTTTTGTATTCTTCGTATTCATTTTTTTATTTATTTATTCTTATTATCTTCTTTTATTATTTTCCCAATTTTTTTATCATTCTTAATCTCTTTGTACTTCTTATTTATTCTTTACTCTTCGTCAGCTTCTTACTGAACATTTTTTTAATCTTTTTAATTTTTTTTTATTATTCATATTCTTCTAATTATTATGGTTCATCTTTGTATTATTTTATTTTGTATTATATCCATTTTTTTCTCCTTAAATTTATTTTATTTATTTGTATTCTTCTTCATTTACTTCTTATTGTTATTCTTCTCATTCATCTTTTTCTGGTTCTTCTTATCTTACTATTCTTCTTGTATTTCTACATGCTTTTTCTTCCTTCATGTCTTCTTTTTCTGATGTTTTATCTTATTATTTTTACTCTTATTATTTTAGTTATTTTACTTATAATTTTTTTCATTTTCTTTGTTTTTTATTCTTTTTTTTCTTATTTTTTTTCTTTCATGCACTTATTCTTTTTATTCTTTTTTGTTCTTACTCATGTTATTATTATTATTTTATCCTTCATATTTGTATTGTTTTTATTCCTTTTTATAATTATCATTCTTATACTTATCCTTCTTATTCTTTTTATTTTTTATCTTATTGTTATTATTAATATTATTAAACTTATATTATTTTTATGCTTCTTATTTTATTTTGTATTCTTTAGATTTGTTTTATTATCTTCATCAGCTTATTTGTTGTTCATATTATTCTTATTATTATTCATCTTCTTTTTTCTGCTTGTTATTTTTCTTTTTTTATGTATTGTCTCTGTTTTATTTCTTTTTATTTTTTATTCTGCTTCTTCTTAACACTAATCTTCTTAGCCTTTTGTATATTCCTCATATTCACAATCTTTTTATTTTTACTATTCTGTGTCTTCTACTTATTTTTATTTTATTTTGTTATCCTTTTTTCTTTTTTCTTAATCTTCTTACAGTTCTTTGTTATAGTTTTCATATTCTTGCTATCAAGCTTTTTACTCTTCTTATTTTTCATTCTTTTATTCCTTTACTTAACAGTTATTTTTTCTTATTCTGTTTCTACTTCTTATTTGTGTTCTTCATCATCTTATTTTTCTTATTGTTTTTGTATTTTTTTACAATATCTATTCTTCTCATTACATGAGTTTGAAAAACAATGTTAATGATGGAGACTGAAATCTTAAACTATAAACTAATATGGTATTAAATGGTAAAAAGAAAAGCTAAATAAAAACAGGTATTTCAAGCTTGACACATCCAGAATATTTATCATGAAGTTAAAACAAGCTATACTTTTTACAACAAAAAAGTAATTTATACCTTAAAGTTTGGTTGACTTTCATAAAACAGTGAAAGTAATCTATTTCAAGTCCACCTATAATAATTAACTAGATATAAAATTTATTACAAATTTAAATTCTACCTTGAAACTTAACTAATTCTTCTCAGGGTTCAAACACTCAAAATCATTATACAAAATATATTTCGGTCGGTGAGAGGGATTTTACCACTTCCCGAATAGAATGCACAAAACAGCTCTCAATATAAACTCAAATTAACAACTATATTTAGCAGTTACACATAAACTTTATGAACTCAATAACTCTTATAACTTTAATATTTAAGAAACAGAAATTAACACAATAACTTACCAATTTCCTTTTCTCAAATAATTATAAACCATGTGATCAAGATCAGTGAATGATAGCTCTTTGGGTTCAACAAACCAATTAAATCAATATTATGTTTATCTTTTAATATATTACTTAAAATAATATGTACTATAGGTTACTACCATTTTAATTGTTACATGATGATGCATTAGATGTACTCCTAAGCAATTGGACTTAACCAAAATTATTTTGGTATCTTAACCAATAGTAAAATGTACTATCTTGGTGGATGATGTTTCCAATATAGAATCTTCTGATATGTTGATAGCAATAACAATAATAGTGTATATATGGAGATTAGCAATAAGACTACAGGCAATTAAATAAATTTATAAACACAACAAACTTTATTTACAATATTTACAAATTTTAATTCAAAGACATGGCATGAAATTAAACCAATATATTAAATTAAACTCATCCCTAATG
Organism: Epiperipatus broadwayi; assembly: GCA_028023455.1. Taxonomy (NCBI): domain Eukaryota; kingdom Metazoa; phylum Onychophora; class Udeonychophora; order Euonychophora; family Peripatidae; genus Epiperipatus; species Epiperipatus broadwayi. Next base: position 27,548 of record JAQFVV010013572.1, on the reverse strand, counting down.
ACTTTTCAATTTTCTTCTTGGCTACTTGATGCAGTCTTCTGAATCTGAAGATGGAGAGAGTTGATATTGGAGCTGGAATCGAGTTGAACATGTCCATTGTGTTAGGGTATAGTACCATATTATGAAACTTGTGATTAAAATTCGCAATGTTATAGAAATATTGACCAATAAACAGTTTTGGGTGTGCATATATGGATTTTGGCATATTCCATATTGGCATTGAAAACAGTATTGAGTTTCATTACATTTCTACATTATTGACTGGTATAGGTATGCCTTGAGGTCTGAAGTGGTCAGTGCATTTGTTAAATAGAATGTATGTTTGGTGCGTTTCTTTGAAGTGACAGGCCCAACAATCTTTATCGTCATACTAACTCTGTTGGTGGGGAAATAGCTCACAGCACTTGAGATATATCCAATTGTAATCGTTCTTTGCTCACTGAGGTAATTTTTTATGGTTAAGTAGTTTATAAGGGGTGTTATAGACAATAATATATATGCTTGTGTGTGTTTGTGTATTGTAATTCGTGTTTGTATTTCAGTAGATGTTTATGATAGTAGTATGTTGAAGAAATGTAGATATGTTTGTGCAGGAGTGAGCTACATATTTTTTGTATTATGAAGTGTAATATATGTTTTTGAGAAGCTGTATTTTGTGATGGTTTTGGAGAGTCCTATTTTCAGGGTCTTTTCCAGAGGTATTTTGGTTGTTTAAGCTTGTGTGAGACTGATTGACAAATTTTGGGCAGAGTGGTAGAAAAAAGAAAAACGGCTTAGGTGTAGGCTGATTAGATAATGTAACATTGGTAAGAACTGAGATTCATCAGTGAGACATGAGTTAGTGTGTAGTACTAGATTAAAATCCTACTTCTTCCTTTATTGGGAATCAGTGGGTCCTTGAGGTATATGAGCTGGAGACATATAACTTTACCAAATGCCTCCATCATCTTTGGGTAAATTTGGATAAGTTATTGGCCACTGGCTTTTTTTTAATTATTTACGTTGTTTATTATTTACTTATTTTGTGATTAATTTTATTTTTCATTTGTCTTTTTTCCGTTTTACTTTCAATTCCTCTTTTGATTTAGGTCATCTTAATTTTTTCATCATTAATTCAGTTTTAATTATTTTTTCTATCGTTTATTTTTAGTTTATATTTTTGTTAGTAATAGATTCAAATTACATAAGAAAAAATCTGCCGAAACTATGTCTTATATTAGACCATACAAAAAAAATGCTACTGAATTTATAATAATCAACAGAATTCTTTGACTCTTCAGTGTCTGTTTTGGAAAATAACAGGAAAGATGGTTAATCAAAAAAGTGTGCATTTATTGAAAACAGTTTAGTCTATGTTAGAAATAATAATTTATCTTGTGATCTATGCAAAAACAAAACTTAATTTCTGTTTTTTTGAAAATTATTTCTATTAAGCAAATGAAGTTTCTTCATGATTGCATAGAAGAATAATTTGTTATTTGAAAATCTGTAGTATATGCCCTCAGTTTCATCAAATAAGCACATATTTTTTACACTTCCATAGAATTATTATTTGTCTCAATCTAGGATCTCTTATGACTAACCGTAATTTGTATAGATCATAAAGTTCTAAATGTGTGTGTTTTGCATCCATATGAAGACACAACGATTGACATTAAAACCTTTTTAATTTTTTTTATCATTCTCTAATGCTTACTACTGCCAAATCTATACTAATTAAGTTTAATTTGTCTAATATGGTTTTTCTACTTAATGCACAGAATTCGGTTTGTTGATTATTGGAATTATTTATAATGGTTTATTTTTCAAATAGAATTTTATACCTACACTTATTGTGCAATGTCCTAAATCTCTGATAATATATTTCTTAGGTTTATTCAGCATATAATTATAAATACGGGTTATTTGATTTAGCCATTGAAAGTCTTTAAGGAATTGATTTGAATTTGTATGTAGTTTATTTATCGATTTATGTAAATTTACTATGATATGACATCAATGTTTGGATTGCGCTTGAATGATGTAATCATGCTATTTTTACAACGTCACAATATTTCTAACTCTTTAATTGGTAAAATCAGTGACTGCAATTGATTTGTCCAGTAATAATAAAACACATTAATATATGGTAATGAAAGCATGTTTAAAATCTTTTTTTAATTTTTCTTCATTCCAGAAGTTCACCGTTCTACTAGTGGTTTGACATCTGGAACTATTTCTGGCCTTTCAGACATTTTTGTAGATTATCATCACATATAATTTTTTAATTGTAACCAAAGATTCATTATCTCATAGCAATGACAGTCTCACTTATTACCCAATCAGTTAACAAATTTCTCTTTTTTTTCACTATTCTATCTAATTTCAGTTTAGGATTTATTTGTAATTGCATGGTCTGTTATACTTCCCTATTTAAAATGGTTATATAAACAGTCTTGATTTTTTATTTCTAAATGTCTGCCTCACTGTTATATTGTTGTAGCCGTCTATGAACTATCTTCCCTTTCACATAGGCAGAATATTCCTTATAAAGCTTTTTCTTGTGCAACCATACTCCGGTTCGGGATAAGTGATGCAGTCTTTGTTGAAATGTTAATTGAAATACATGACATATATAAGCTCCAACTAATATCTTCTGCTCCTTAATGGTTCTCGGCTTGGATCTTGCTTCCATTTTCAAATAGTCTACTGCCTGCTGTAGAAGCGGTTCCTCCTCCATGTTGAGATCCTTAAGGATTTCCTTATAAATTGAAAACATGCCATTTGCGTTTTCATATTTTTCTACCACTTTAATACATTCTTCCAACTGACCCTCATCTATTACTGGAGCCCATGGATTATTAGAAGCAGCCTGTCTTTCCCTCAAGGCATCAGCCAAACTGGCTGGAACATTTCCTACTTGGAGTACGGCTTCAAATATGCATTGCGAAGAAAATCGACACAAGTTTCGTTCCTTCAAAAAAAGGCAACTTGTGACTGCGAGTACCCTAAACCCACATGGCTTACGTTCAATTCCATAGAAGTAAATGTCCAGAAACTCTCTCCACTGGTGTCTTCTTCCATTGTGGCAAAAACATCTTAATAGATCGCAAAACATTTTTGCTTGATCTAAAAAATTGAATAAAGCAATATATCACATTTGGTGTGTATGAAGGTCATTTCAAAATTAATTACAAAACTTATTTTCAAAACATATTGCATTACCCTATTTGGAAATGCCATAAAGAAAGACCATTATACAAATTACTAACTAATTAATTTTCAAATATTATAGACTATTCCGCAGAAAAACTTATACATTCAAATCTGAAGACATTTCTTCAACTATATAACAAATTATTTTATAAGTTGAGCATTCAGTAAAGTGGTACTCAGCTTTATGTTATAAAAAGAAAGAAGCCACTTTGTAATGCAGATAGTTAAACATCTGCAAATTTGAATTACAAATGAAGAAAAGAAGTCAATATTACATAGGACATGTATGTATAAACAATAATTTATCAAGTAAGGGTTTTTTTTATTTTGGAGAATTATGTAATATGAGCATCAAAATGAAAAACCAACTAATGAAAGACACTTGACTTTTGAAATAACTTTTGATAAATTTATAAAGGCCATTTTAATTTTCATTTAATTGAATGTTTTGCTGAATGTGGATGTTTTTTATTCTTAAGTTTAATATAGCTGCTTAAACTATTGAAAAGAAATACATATTTATAATGTGAGAGTAAGTTGTTAAACAATTCTAGTTATATCTGACCATAAATAAATGTGCTAAATATAAAGAAGTCAAAACCCAATAGTTAATAGATATGGAAAAAAATTAAAATAGCATAATGAAAATATTCCTAATTATACCTAAATTACAGATTATGCAACAGATATAATTGGATAGAGGGCTAAATTGGAAATTCTACCAAACATCACCACAACATGAGAAATATGGCAGAATGTGTTACACCTGCTATGCATATAAATAGGTAGTTAATCTAGTTCTGATTAATTCCGTCATAAGAAAAATGTCTGCAAAATCTCCAGGCAAATCTATAGGCTACATCTTGAAGAATGTTATGCCATTGAATTGTTCAGCTTAAACTTCCATTTTTTACTGCTATACAGTGAAAATCTCCATCCTACAACAATTTACTGCCTTTAATGGATTTCCAGTCACATGTCATCACGTTTACTTTCTACCCTGCGAGCAAAAAGTAGCCAAATATAAAAAAAAACACCTTGGTTCTGCAATACCACTTTTTTTTAAAAAAAATACCCATTTATGTACTAAGGACATATTTTTATATTAAAAAATAAGGCTGTTGCTTATTGAAAACTTTGTATCTTAGGTGGTTATTGCATTATGTTTTTATATTTTTTTTAAAAAATTAAACTATTTTTTAACACTACATTCTTCTATTTTTACAAAATTCTCGCAATTTTTTTTATAAAATCCTTTATGCTGAAATCTAGATACTGTTTTATTATTACAAATTATTCAACGTTTTCATAGCATTCAAATTAACAAAACTAAAAAAATAAATAGTTCACTCAAAAGGGATTTCTGTTAACATTTTTACTCTATGACCAATTAAATAAATTATTAGGTCATTTTATCAAACGTCTATTTCATAGATGTTGATAAATAAATGCATATTTGTTATGAAAAAGCAACATATTTAATAAGGTACACTATACGATCATACAATTGATAAGGTAAGAATATAAAATACTAATATGCAACCGTTAATTATATATACTTTCGTACACCTTCATGACGATTTTGTATTTATTAATAATCCATTTTCCGGTGAGTCATGTTTTAAACAATGGCTGTTTGTTTTTGTTTTTTTAACGATGATTATTATATTAAATATTTCATTAATTTTTTTTTTTTTTAAGATGATTATAAAAACTACAATAAATTACAAATTCCAAACAATTGTATTTAAAAAATTTAATATCAATGTAATAAGCAATATAAAAACAATATGAAGTAATACACGTTTCGAACACTTTTTGAGCAACACCGCCATTATCTCAGTTCGCATATAATGTTTAATATTATACCCATTTGAACACATTTTTCGCGCAGTTACTATTCCGTAATTTTGAAAATAGTTCAGTCCGTCCTCTACTGTCTTTGGACATTCGAAATTTTAGATTCCGATAAAATAATTGACCAACTACTTGAACAAAAATTGTACCGCCAACACAAAAAAATCTCTACAATGTTCGAAACGTGCTAACGGTTTCTACTTTATAATATATGTAAAAAAATAATTCATTAAATGTTGTGAATGGTCTTTATAAGGAAATTTTTATTTTCTCAAGTTATCATGAATATATTTTGGATTTCTTAATATTTTTTAAACTTAACAAGTAATACGCGTGTTCGATAAAAGAATTTTAGAAAAAAAAACAACAAACAAACAAATCCTACGTCCGTGAAATAGGATAATTAACCAACAAACGCCCGGGGAGAGAGCTAAAGAATGATAAAAATATTTTTATGCCCTTTCGATTGTAAGTGTCAAGAATTTTAACCTTTAATTTACATAACTTGCATAACCCCATATATATAAATAATATAAATTATAAATTATTTTAAAATGAATAATAAAAACATGATAATTCAATCAAAATAAAAAAATAAAAGAAACAAAATGTATTAATTATACAATACATAATCAATATAAAATATATATATATAATATACACTAGATAAAGATATATAATTTTCGGGTCATTTTAAATTTAAGCGCTGTTTTATAAATATTCACACAGTTAACCTTAATTGTAAATCATACAATTATTTTTACTTATTTTCCTTTTATTAGATTCTTTAATTCATGTAGTTTAATTAAAGGTTTAATATTTTTTTACAAACTATTTTATATTAGTGAATATATAAGGCAGATTTATAAACTATTAATACCATTATATTTTTCGCTTTTTCTTATATATATATATGCACACACATATAAATAATACACCGTTTCGTACTATAACAATATATAAGACAATTAAACTTATGCAGATTTTAAAATCTTAAAAGCTATAATAACCTTAAAATATACAAAAAATGAGAGAGAGAAAAAAAAATTGACTTACTTGAAATAAGATATTTCAACTAAAGTATATTACGAAACAATGCATTGTTACTACAAATCTATTGTTTAAATTCAATTCATTAGTTATTATTATTAAATTGTGATTGTGTATCGATTTTTGACGTGAATAAAACTGTCATTAAGTAACCTGTAACAATTCCATGCAGGTGATAGAGTCACTAGAACCTAATTTTGGAAATGTAGCCATATATTTGAAAATCAGAAACCGCAAAATAATTTTAAATTTATATGAATATAATGAAGAAAAGTAAAATACAACTACCGGATAAAATGTCGCATACCATATGTTATTATAATTTGCCATACAAATGCTGAAAGATATTAATTTACTTTATTTTTATTTTTTACACGGGTATTATGTTTTTAGATGTCCATAAAACTTATTTCTCTATACATTCTTCAAAAAAATATACGAATGTGTGTGTAATTGTTTGACAATAAACAAGGACTACTTTGAAATTTTTCACATGCATATTCATGGTCTGTATTAAGAATAGCACTTGCGCAATATTAGTAATGCTATGGTTCATTTACTCATTATATATAGTACTACGAAGTATTTAATATTACTTACAGCTGACCTTAGATATTTTCAGTGATTTCCGGGTTTGAATAACTTAATGTTAATAGTAATAATTTATTTTATATTTATCATGAAATAATTTAAATGTATGATTGTATAAGGATGGATAATGTGTCTTTAAAAGCTGCTAAAATTTTCCGCTTGTTTATGAAGAGGCATTGAAAAAGGAACATTTTCCAAATATCGGTAAAATCAATGGTAAACTGCTACATCGTTGCAGAGAAACAATTGTCTCTTAGTTAATAAGTAATTAATAAGCACATTTTAATTGAAAAAATTTGATCCAATAATAATGTTAGCTATCAATTTTTTGAGATTAATGACAAAAGAATTAATGACTCATGATGCAAAACTTTGAAATTCCAGCTGTCGGGGAAACATTGTGATTTTGTTAAATGTGTTAAACGTTGCGTTTATTCATGAGGTAATATATACACAAATGTGAGAAACATGGATTACACATTTATTTGTTAATATAAAACTTGTATTTTTGATAACACACTGTAATATCTCCTACTTTTGCTATTGGTGAAATATAGCTTTTAATTGCTGTCCAACTATTGAACAAAGGAATTCCAGGTGCCTTTATAAGTTTGTCTACCACTTCCAGCATTACTGTAACAGTATGTCTCATGAGTAAATACAGAATTATTCTGGATATACTCTGGTGGCATGTCCCATGCTTGATTAAGGATCTAACAGCTTTCAAATAAATTGTCTTTTCACCCATAGGCCAATAGATAATGATGCTCAGCCAATGTGATTGCTTTAATTATTGATAGGGATGTGGCTACAATTTACTATCAGAATTGAATGGCAGTATGCATGTTGACCACAATATGGCAACAGCATTTTGGAAAATTCATGATAGAGGTGAAAACCGTTAGAGTGTAAACTGGACACAAGACTAGAGAGTACAAAATATTTGGAATTGTCACAATACCAAGACATAAGTCATGTTGTCAGGGTACAGTTAGAAATGTTAGGTAAACCTACAAGTCTGTTACGTTAAATTATATACCAGAGCCAACTTATCATCAGTTGAGTACAATATATTAAATATTATTGTAAATATAGTCGTGAATGTATTATATATTGTAATGGTCATATTTGTTTAATCACCCAAAAAATCCAGAGATTTGGCAAATTACCTCAAGGCTGATCTAGATGAGGGGTTGATACCTCGAATCAGATCACACCACAGTTTCTCCACAAACACTCCATGACTTATTACCCTATGAATTACACATATGAGGCGACACTCGGAGTTTCTTAATTGGCGCACAGTAGCATATGTTGGAGCAAGAGATTCAAAAACTAATAATCAAATTACCAATAATTTAAGTAAACACATACACATCTATTGCTGGCTAGATAACGCATATATTAATAACTAATACTGTATTAGAGTAGATTTGGATACGCTATTACATATTAAATTAAATTATTATAAGCTTAAATGCGTGGACTGGAAGGGGTTTGAATAAGAAAAAGAAGACTACTATATACATAGGTGAAACAGCAGTGTCACCAATGCTTCTTTAGATTGAAGGTAGTTTTGTTAACATTAATTTAGATCAAAATTTTCCTCCTAAAATGCATTAAATTTAATATAAAATTATTTAAACAGTACTAATTTTATATTAGGAGAAAGTTTGAATAAATTTTCACTATTTAATACATAATAAAATCTCATTACAAATGCTTGAAACAAAAATCCTTTAATTAATGTAAATGTAATAAAGATTTAAAGCGTCACACATATAAACAGTCAAATTTAGTCTAGTTGATGTGTTAAGATTGTTTACTAAATAGTTATTAATAATTTAGATGAATCAAGAGGGGGGGGGATAAATACATTATAAATTAAATATAATTTTAATTAGTAAGAAATTGGCTGATGAAAATCAAATCGATTGGAGAAGTAAAAATTTAGCTCTAGAATATTTATTAGAGGAAGTTTGTATAACAAACTATTTAAGCATAATTGCATTTGTGTGTGGGGAGGATGTACTGGGTGCACGTAAAAGTTTAATTATAGAACTAACTGTTAATTATTAGGTGTGTATGGTATCGTTGAAAAGCTAATTGCAAGAACAATTATTTAGTATTAATATAATGTTCATAGCAGCTAGTTCTGATTCAAAATCTTGAGTTCAAATTCAGTCTGATATGCATTTTTTTTACTTAATCAAAATTTTTTGATTTTGTTCTCTCAAGCGGTTTTTCTCAAAGAGCTGGAAAAGATCTAACAAAAAACACGATTTCTGTCTGATTGTGAATAATTGCTTTTGAAAACAATAGTAAATAATCAATTAAAAGTAGAATTTTCATTGTTAGCCGAGAGGTATCGCAGCCGTCATGTAAGCAAATAGTTGATTGCAGACGGTTGTGGGTTCGCGTCCCGGCCGATGCTATGACATATGAAAAAAAAGTAGAATATATGGTTTAATTGACAGAAGGAATCATTTGGAAATTGATTGACAGAGGGGGTCCATAAAACTCAGCGATTTTCTACGAAAGGGCTTCTTTTCTTTTTGTTCCGAGTACTCCGTTGGGGTTTAAAACCATCAATTTAAACTAATAGAAAGTTTTATCATCTTTCCTATAACAAATTTCTCATTGAAAGTTGTATCAAATTTTATATTATTATGAAAATATGGTTTTTTCTTACATCAGGCATATATTAATTCTTCCCTAAGTTAATCATCATCATCATTCTTTATACGACCACCATCGCTTCAATTAATCGGAAAATAATGCAACATCAACCGAAGACAAAATTTTACTTCAAGAAAGTATGAAAACCATAAATTTAATGAATGTTTTAATTATGCAATTCTAATGATGGACAAATATTATTATTATTTGTGTTACAAAAAAGTTAAAAAGAAAATAAATATTATAAAAGTAAAGTGTGGAACTGAACTATGATATAAATGGGTATGCAAATCCCGCCTAAAATGTCGACTGCATCATTAATATTTGGAAAAGCTGGTCTATCAATGAAAATTAAATGGTTATTATGTGAAATTGTATTTTTATGTTTATTAAACTGAGATATCACAAACCCTCAAAAATCTTCAGGAATATAGTGCTATAATTTATGTAAAAAATACTTCCAGAATGATTCGTTGGGAACGATGTACTTATTTGTCATCAGGATAAATTAAAATAAAGCTAGTTAAATTATACTACAATCGTAAATGAAATGCTATTTTAAGAAAACTAAACTATCTGAAAGGAATTAAATCAATGTTAAAAAATTATGGACGCATCTTAAAAATTAGATAATGAGAAATTTTAAAGAATACCCTTCTGGATTGTATTTCTCAAGTCTTAAAGGAATATAATAGTGCAATACCAAATTCAAAATAAGGTAAAAAAACGTGCTACCTTCATAAATATAGAAACTTAGCGGATTAATTAATAAAATGTTCTTTTGAAATTTCCCTGGATTAATTGTCGGATAATGTGTTTACACAGAACTATTATGGCGTAATTTGCATAGCATGAATATAAAAGAAACATGGGATGTCTGTGATATATATTTCTATTAACTGTTATCTTTTTATATACCATTCGTTTAATACATTATAGTACCATTTATTATAGTTAAGTGTTAATGAAAAATTTACTTCTTTAAATAATCAGAGTAGTTTTAAAAATATGCTTTCTTTTGCATGATTAAAATATTGCTTTACCCTAATAATACGAAAGAGAAATATGAATGAAAGGATATAGGGTATAAGATATTTATTACAATGGGCTATTACTGTAAAATTTAATTATAATAAAATCGATATGTTTTTATCTTTGAATGCATGTTGTTGAGAAAAAGAGATTGCCGTGTCTCAGTTGAAAGAAATTTATCATGAACGATGCGCAGTTCTTATTTTAATTATTAAAGATCTTAATTGATTCTATGTGTAAGAGCATTTAAGCTTATAAAATTATTGGCTAATGCATCCGTGCAATAATTTATGTGTACAAATTAAATTTAAATTTTCAAATATGTGTGTGGATTAGTGAGTGACCCTGATGCGTTTGAGGTTGGTAGAGATATCCCCACCTAACCAGTGGAGCTGGAGCATCTTGCTCACTAAGTAATTAGTATATTTTAAAGTAGTTAGAAATTGTGGATGAATTTCCCACCTTACACCGTAAGATGATTTTTGTGTTAACCGTAATAATGGTATGCACAAGCCCATTCCTCTTTGTATTTTTAGAGTCGAGTCCTAGCAGATCTCAGGCCTCATAAAAAGGTGCTCTCTAGTTTTATGGGTTATTGCCAACTCTTACATTGATTCCGAATTTTCTTTCCTTATGGGTGTAAAATTGTTGAAGAGTATTATGAGTTGATATTGTCAATTTTGTCGATGGAGTTATAGAATCAATTCATTGTTTCTTTATAGTATGTAAGAGTTAAAGTATAATCTTTTGTAGTGATGTATTACGTCCAACTCAGCCTTACATAGCTGATTAAGTGCTAATAAAAATATAGAATGTGAATTAAAATTTGGAAAAATAAAAATATATTTTATGCTGTAATAAGGGTTTGCATCGAATTTCCAGATTACAGCAAAACAGATGTTCGCTGGACTGGTAAGATGAATAAAATGTTACTTTTGTTGGAGACATTAATTATTGTCTATGTGTAGATGTGTGAAAGCGCGATGCGGATAAGAGCTAATTCATTAACGCTTGAACAGTTTATCTATAAATGCAAATGTAAGCTGATGCTTTACAGTAGTTAAAAATTTAAAAGACTTTCTTAAGGCATATTGAGTTGCTGAAACGGATACCCAATTTATAAGTTGATTTTTTTAGCTGAAAGAGTAATTTACGACCAGTATCAGTACTCATTTGTTAATGGATATAATCTATATTTAGAATAAAAGAAAGAAAAATTTTATTGGAGCTTAAAATAGATTTTCATAAATTAAGAATAGTTCATTATAGTATTAAATATGTTTTGTAGATTATTGATAGTCAGAACACTATAGTCATCTGTGAAAAAGAAACAATAATTCTGTAGCAGTTGTGAACTCCATCTTGTAATAATATGAGAATGTTTTAAAATTTTCATTTTGTTACTCGAGAAAAGGGAGAGCTACAGAGATGGGTAAATAATGTAAATATATTCAATTATTATTGTTAATAAAATATTGTAATTTTAAATAAAAGCCTTGTCTGTGTCTCAATGTTGCGTGGATCTTACAAATTCTAAATATCCAATCGCAATCCTAATTACAACCCAGTCACCATGATAAATTATATATCATTCCACTAATTTTTTGAATTTATTATATTTTAATTATTTATAACTGTGTTATAATAAGGTACTAGGGAGATTAATTTATTATTCAAGATTCCAAGAAAGCTTTGAGTGTAAAATTAAAAGACAGAAAATCACTTTAAACACTGCAAACTCAGATAATATGTGTGTTGATTATAGTCAAATAAATTTAGCAATATTAAATTAAAGTTTGTTATATGCAGTAGGGTTGTATATGATATTCAATGCAGTGGGTGTATATAAAATCCTTTCTCCAGCGTGGCATTCAAATACTTTCCCAGTTAAAGTTTATTAGTCAAAATTTTAAAATTCTCAAAATGTTTAAGTTACTTTACAAACTAAGGTGTATAATTGAAAATTTAAGTTTTCGAAAATAGGGAAAGTGGGCACTGGCTTGGTTAGACTAAGCCAAGTTCGACTATAAGTATAATAACTGGGAGAGTCTTCATAAATCACAAATCTTTCAGTATTAAGTTTTCACACATTGTTATTTTAAACCTCCCAGATGAGAATATCATAAATCAGAAGAGAATTGTCAAATGGGGAGTCATTTGCGAATAAAGCAGAAAAGTTTATAATTGGTAGTTGTTAATATTAGCAAAACTAGAGTGCAATTGATAGCATGGTAGGGAGATGGACTGAGATGATGAAGATGATGGGCCAGGAAATGATTTAAGTTCAATCAAATTTTTTTTGTGACTTTGATGTGAGATGGATGGCAGAGAGAGCTGAAAGCTTTAGTGTATAGTCGGGAGTTGAGTTGAGATTCTCCTCTCCAATAGATATACTAAATTACGAAGTTATTATTATTATTAATATCGCTCATAGTATTATTCTTTAAAATTATTTATTTATTTACCCATTCATCAAGTATTAATGTAGATAATTAGATCAAGTATTAACCAATAATAATGTAGTAGATAATGTTTACATTAGAGTTGCATCTTGGCGCCCTGGCATTTTATAATATGTTGCCCCATTATTATCGATTCCGCGGCCATCCACCCTCTTTGTTGATTGTGTGTGCGCAGAAGGTGGAGATGTAGCCTGGAGGATGAAGGTCTCTCCAAGTTTAATCGATCTTCTCTGATCTTTAGCTGCTCTTCTTCACATCACCCCTGCACACTTTCTTATTTCATCCATCCATCTCACAAGTGGCCTCTTTCTGGGTCGTTTACAATCTCTTGGAATCCAGTTTCAATATGTCCAGTGCAACTCCACTTCAATCTTTTAATTTTTTTAATGAGGTCAGTAACACCTGTTTGTTCTCTTGCCCATACATTGCATATTTGATCTCTTCTTGTTACTCCCATCATTCATCTCTCCGTATTTCTTTGAGTGATCTGAAGTCTCTGTCCAAGTCTCAGATTCATAAGTAAGAACTAGTAAAACACATTTGTTAAAAAATTTCTTTTTGAAACACATAGGCATATTTCCTTTTAATATCAAGTTATTTCTACCAAAAGCACTCCAACCAAGATTAATTCTATGATTAATTTCCTCCATTATCCTTTCCATCTGTATTATTAATCTGACCAATGTATTTGTAACTGTTACCTTCTTCTAATTCCTCATAATCAATCTTTATTTTCATATTTTCGGCAAATCGATTAAACATTACTTTAGTCTTTTTAACATTTATCTTTAGTCCTACTTTCATCTGATAACTCCTGCAACATTTCCTGCAGCTCTGAAGCGTTATTTGCAAAAACAACAACATCATCTGCGAAATCTAAATGACTTAAATAATCAACATTTACTTTCACTCCTTTAGTTTCCCATTTTAATCCACAACATACTTCTTGCAGCACTGCTGTAAAAAGTTTTGGAGATATGGAGTCACCTTATCTTACACCTTTCTTAATGTTGACTTTCTCAGTATCATTATGTAATCTAATTGTTGCTGTTGCATTTTTATAATTGTTCTTTAAAATATGACAATATCCTGGATCGATACCCTGATGATCCAATGCTTTAATCAGTGAAGAAATGTTTATAGAATGACATGCCTTTTCACAATCTCCAAATGCAAAACATAATGACAAGTCATATTCAATTGTCCTTTCTATAACTTCTCTCAATACCTGGATATGATCTACTGTACTAAAACCACTTTTAAATCCAGCTAGTTGTCTTGGTTGGTGGAAATCCAATGTTCTCTGTAGACGAGTTGTAATTATCTTGGTAAAAATTTTATATGTAATTTGTAATATCTTCTTTATCACCTTTTTTAAATATTAATATTAATATTGCATTCTTCCAATCATCCAGTACATCTTTATCATTTAGACACTTGATATATAACTTTGCCAAAATGTTTCTATTACTTCACTGCTTCTTTTAATATATCAATTATAATTCCATCATTTCCTGGAGCCTTTCCTTTCTTCATACATTCAATTGCATGTCTCACATCTTCATTTAAAATTCTGGGCAATTCAGATGTAATAGATATAGGAGGTAATTATTCTTTATTACTATATATTTCTTGATAAAAATCTACCAATTTCGTGATGTCATCTTTCTTTTTAGTAATAATTCCCTCTTTTTTTTATTGCAGATGCAAATTTCCTACCAATACTAAATAGCTGTTTAACATTCTTGAGACTTTCTTCTATAGCTTTAGTTCACCATTAAACACTCATATCATTTTCAACTCTTTTCAGCACCAGTTTACAAAATTTTGAGATATTCAATCCTTTTTAATGCATCATTTTTGAATAGCTTCATATTCCTTCGTTTCTTCATAAATTATCCAGCCTCAGTATAAATTTTGTTGGTCATTTGCTGCTTTTTTCTACCAGCTATCTTTGTTGCAGTTTTTAAAAGTGTATCAGTTATTTTCGTATTAATTTCATTCAAATCTGTATCATGTTCAAAATCTAGTAATACTTGAAACCGATTTGAACTCAAACTTTTACTCCACCCACTACTCTCAGTGCCATCTCATATTGCTGACCCACCTGATCACACACATGTTGAAAAGATAAATAATCACCAATATACATATTTCATGCTAAACCAGCAATCATCAGTTGGTCCAGATTACTGTCCTCACACATATATATGATCAGTACTCAGCTTTATATTAAGATAGCCAATCTTTATACTTTAATGGACAGGCTTCAAACTATTCCAACTCACAACTTTTCAGCCTGCTGTTTCATTGAAAATCTGATGATGGAACGTTCCAAGCTCTTATTAGTGATATGGTTGTCATCCTACACATAGTGTGTAAGAGGTCTGCCCACCCCTTGCATATGTATATATTGTAACCTTATATTTTAGTATAAAATATAAAGATTGATATAACTGGTATAAAAATTTCTCTGTCTTCTTCTTGGTGATTTGATTGGCTTGGTTTGCATTTTGAACAGATTATTTTCTTGCATTCAAGATAACTTATTAGAGAGAATAAGTAATATTTTGCCTTACTTATTGTCTGTGTTATTTTAATGTATTTAAATTGCTTCTTTCCATCCACTGATTTGTATCAAAATATGTTTAACTTTTGGGAAATTGACAGTAACACATTAAGTTTAGTAAAATATGACTGAAAATAATAATAATTCGTATTTATTTAAAATAGTCTTGGAAATTATTTTCATTGAATTAAAAAAAACATTTGTTTAACTAATATTCAATTATTAGATAAAAATATAGTAATCACGTATGCGTTTCAGTAAAAAAAAAAAAAAGCGCGGTTTTTGATAGCATTCTTGTCTGAAAAAAAAAAAAAGAAAAAAAAATGGTGTAAGAATAAAATGTATGCAAAATATGTTAAGCTTATTTTTAAAAATAATTAATAAGTAAATGGATTTACCAAAAATTTTCCTACAAATATAAACATAAAATGGTGGTATTTAATAACATAATGGACTGCTAGGTTTAAAAGATCTGTTCAAGTCAGCTAGCCAATTGGATCAAATCGCTAATAATTTTCTCAATATTTATATTCAAAAATATCTCGGAGCTTTCAAATTTAAAAGTAGAATTAATTGCAGAAGAGGTCAGTATGTTTGGAATATTTTATTATTATACAAATTGGGAACACTAAATACATGTTTTAATTGCAAAAGTTTTTCGGATATGAAAACTTTATTTTTAAAAAAGAAGTTAAAATCAAATTTAAATGTTAAAATTTATTGAAACGCTGGTTTAATCTTTCTACTTATTCAAATAATAAAGCATTGATTATGTTATCTAAATGTATACTGCCAGTAATATATTTGCTATTTAATTTGTTTACTGTTTGTTGTCTTCAAATAATTAACTAAAACTACTTTCTTATTTTATCATTAAATTGGAATTATTAAATTATTTGGTCTAATTAGTATTCCTAAATTTAAATGTGGATAAATAAATATTAGCCTGGATGGCATAAACTTGGAGCAATTTTATAAAGAAATGTAGAATTTAATAACTTATGAAGAACATTTTCATTTAAACTATACATGCCATGCTTTTGTAATTGTATTATATTCATGGAGCCACGTAAAATCATTAATTTAAAGTGCTCCTAATAACTAAAACAAATGGATATAATCATATCTATGGAATTCGGCTATAATTTATAATTATTACTTTGTGTATTTATTGTTCAAGACATTTTTACATTGATTTCGCGGATCAAATTTATTATTATAAAATGTTGTATAATTTAATTTATTTATGTAAGTAAGAATGAATGAATTTTAATTTTATCGTTATATGAACTTATATGTGAAGTTCATGAGATATATTTTTACTAGGTTTAAATTAAATTAATGGGATTGAATAAAATATTTATTCAAGGGATAGCGCTTGCGAAAAAGCTTGAGAATTACTAATGAATTTATATGTGTCAACCTCTCATGAGGTGTCTTATGAGTCTTTCCAGTTTTCTATTCTTATACTCATGTCACCTATATTACATTGTTACTATGTTTATATTTTAAGCAAGATAATGCGGTATATTAGTTGTCCTTATCATTAAAACACTTTTCATTATGTATGAAGTCACATCTACTGAAATGCTAGTGTTTTTCTGAATTGTCAAAATAAATGACGAGGATGATTTTTGCACTTTAAATATGAAGTAAATATTAATATTGCTTTACCATGTTAAATGGCATTAATCTGTGCTGGTGGTTAATCCGCAGATTAATTATTTGCCACTTTCTGTATTTTTTACACTTTTTCCTGCGCTGGTGGTGAATCCGCGGAATTGTGTAATTATATTTGTTGCTTTATGGTGGTGTATAAACCCACAGGGCACTCAGTGTTGTATGATTCCTATGTGTAGATGAATGCATCCACAGGAATATCATTTTACTTCATAAATGTAAGTTTGGGCAAAGTATTTTGTATTATTGTGCTAAAATCATTTTCTTCCACTTATAAGTATAACTTATAAGTTGAATCATAAAGTGTAGCAGGACATCCTATCTAAGTTACCTCATAATAATTAACTGTTTGTTAATTAATATTTTATCTGAATTGAAGTTTAAATTTTCATTTTGATTTAGCATTAGCATTATAGCTAAATCCTACAAATATAATATTATTTATTACATTATTATAGGTCTATGGTATAGGTTTATTGGTTCTGGAACTGACACATTGGATATTTCATGATTTTTTAAATTTTAGTATAATTTCCTCAAGACATCAATTATATCAAATTGTAATATAATATATGATTAGGTTTTATAACACTGTGCCTATGATATGTTATTGAAGGAAGCCAATGGAATTATAATTTATTTATTTATTTTATTTATTTATTATGTATTTAGTTATTACATTAAACATCAATTACTTGTTAGTCATAAAATTGTAAATAAATATTGATTTATAATTAAACTTACTGTGCCGTTGCTATTTGTCATTCATAAAATCAGAAATCCTATATCTTGAATAGAGCATACATTGAAGTACATACTGTTGTCAGCATGATATAAGAGTTTAATAATATTTTGAGAAAAACATTTGAATGCTTTTTGTACTTGGTAGTTTATGATGTGTAAAGTACAATAAAATCCCATTTACCTTTTTCATCATTTTAGCTTTGCGTAGTTGATTGTAATACGTGATACAAAATTGATTGATTTTATAAACTTATAAATAGATTTACCAGATAATGACATGATTGAATGTATTTACTTAATGTTTTAATTGCCATTCATCAGTATAACAAGAGTCTCATTGATATTTATTAAATTATAGAAAAGAACCCAAGTATACCATGTTTATTTATTATTGCAAAGCTCTTACCTAGACTAGTATTTGTATTAAAAATCATATGTAATTTTAAAATTCATAATCTTTAGTAGTTCCACAAATTATACCATCTTGTCCATGGTCGGCCATAAGATCTCATGCTATGAAAAATCGCACATTAAGGTTTGAAGGATAATAAAATTACATACTTATTAATTTGTCTAATGTATTTTCACATAATACTATGATAGGTCTTCGCGGTATACCCTGGCCGCGACCAGATTAGATTATAACAATTTTATATTATATCATTAATTTTGTTTGTTGTAATTTGCTCCAGATTTCGGTTATAGTCTTTGGTGCATAATATAGATGGCATGATATGCTTTTGGTTATAGTTCTTGGCACCACAATGATTGGAGCATTCAGTTAGAAGATTGATGGGTACAGTTCTTGGCTGCTAAATGATTAAAGCCCTTGGTTACAAAGAATTCTATTACAGTTCTTGGCGCCAATGTGATAGGAATTGCTACGTCCTTTCAGTCTATTAGGTTATAGTAAGGTGGGTCTGATTATAGTAGTTCTCTGACATCAAAGTATTAGGCTTGATTAATGTTGATGGTTACAATATAAATGGATTATTCTCCTGTACATGAGGGGTCAGAATGACTAATATGTCAACATGAGTAGGATGACAATCTTGGCACTAATAAGGGTTTTGAACGTTCCGTCTTCAGATTTTCAATGAACTGGAAGGCTGAAGAGTTGTGAGTTGGAATAGTTTAAAGCCTGTCCATTAAAGTATAAAGAATGATTATCTTAATATAAAGCTGAGCACTGATTATATATGTGTGTGAGGATAGTAATCTAGACCAACTGATGATTGCTGGTTTAGCATGAAATATGTATATTGGTGATTGTTTATCTTTTCAACATGTGTGTGATCAGGTGGGTCAGCAATATGAGATGGCACAGAGAGTAATGGGTTGTGTGAAAGTCTGAGTTCAAATACCACATATGTTACATATATAAATGTAGGTTTAAGCCTATACAATGTATTGAAACCGATTTGTAAGTTCTAATTTAAATTCATTAGAATGTTTCTGAAGATATAGGAATATCAATTGTAAATATGGTTTTTCTTAATAATTTTTGTCTCTCTAGTTTTACATTGACATGTATCTTACACCTTACTAATCTATGATCACTTCCTGTGTTGAATATATTAAGAACATTACAATCTTGAATTATGTATTTCCTGTTAGTCAAAATATAATCCAATTCTGCTGTACCTCATTTGGATCCTTCCATGTCCATTTCCTTTTAACATTTTTCTCATAAAAAGAATTCATAATATAAGGTTTTTTTCCTGCAAACTCCACAAGTCTATGACCTCTCTCATTTCTATTACCATATCCAAATTTACCTACAGCACCTTCATCTTTCATTTGTTTCCGAATTCTAGCATTAACGTCACCCATAACAATTTTAAAATGCTGTTTACTCTTATCAAAGCCTTTTGTACATCCATATAAAAATCTTCTACTACTTCATCACTATGGGAACTTATTGTGGCATAAACCTGAATTATCTGCATTTGGTATCTGCTATTAAATTGTATAACTAGTCTTGCCACTCTGTCCGATACACCATCAATCTCCACAATATTGTTTTTCCACTTTTTATTTATGATGAATCCTACTCCACTTGTATTTCCAATATTAGTGCCTTTATAATAGAGTATATGTCCACTTTTCAAATCAAGTGTCTCTTCAACTTTTCTTCTAGCTTTACAAATTCTAATAATGTCTCATTTAATAAATGACAGTTCTTATTCTAATTCTTGCAATCTTCCTTCACTTGAAAGTGATCTGCCGTTGTAAGTACCTAAATAAAAAGTCGTCATCAAATGGCAGCCTGGATCTGCAATCAGGAGATTCTTAGCACCCTCCGCCTTCGGCCACCAACCGCTGCCTTGGTTGGTGACTTTACAGCCTCCTGGGAATAAGGGCCATGCTTTATTTTTGTCTGTCATAATTGTATATATGTATTGGAAAAATATTTATCATTTACACAAACATTCATTCTGCCTTATCAGGCACTAAGAAGAAAGACCATGGTGTTTTTTGATCTTAAACTCAGAGATAAAAGGCCAATAAACTCACCACACTCGCTAATGCGTGTTGGTGAGCAGTCCATCCATGTTCATATACTATATGAATAATCACATAGTAATAACAACTGCAATGACAAGAACGTATGGAGTGGACATTAGGAATTTGCCCTGCTCGGTTCCTTTAAGGTTTTCAAGAGAAATCAAAGGGTCTCCTTTCAGTTAATATATATATATATATATATATATATATATATATATATGTAATCAGCCCACATAGTTGAGATATCCATTACGGCCCTCTGTGAACTAATATATAAATACATTAGTGTTCGTGTTTCAAAATAGCCAACTCAAAATCGGATTGAGCTAGAGATTTTGAAATACGAACTCTTATATGTATATATTAGTTCATAAAGGGTGGTGCTGGATATCTAAACCATGTGGTGTGATTTAATATTTGTATATTTATTTCAGTATAGCTTAGGCGCTGAGATTATAAATATCCACAGATTCGTAAATGTCAAATAAATCACACATCAACACAATATTCAAATTAAGAAAGCTTAAAACACTGAAAAATTCAAAGTAGGAAAGCAAAAGCATTTACCTTAATATTGACATTTTAATCATGAATAAAGTTTGGCACTAAATAATACTACTTCAGGTTTAAAATTTTTTAAAAATAACATTATATAGTAGAAATATGTGTCTTCTGTTAATTTGAAGGTAATAACTTTCATAAGGTAACCTTGGAAGATAAACCTACGTTACGAAATTTTATGGATATTATTTGAATGTTTTTGAGCATTAGACTGATATTAATAGTTTTGCGGAAATGTTGATTGAGTCAGATGATTTAAACAAAATCTGGTCTTGTTTAGTATTGTAGATATATATATCGTATTTAATTATTTAAAAAAAAAAAAAATTTTATATTCTTTTATACATACAGAGATTTATATGTATAGATTTATTATTGTGAATAAGCAGTTTTTTGATTTATTATATAAATTTTTTTTTTATTATTATTAAATAATATGTGTTAGATTTATTTAACTTTCATTTTGTTAAAATAGAGTAAATCAGAAAAGTGTGAAATAAGGCAATTAAGATTGTTAGATTAGGAGATAAAAAATGTACATTTTCGTTCATAGGCAAAATTAAGCAATAAAAAAATGCTTACTAAATTATTTTATGTAATAGAACAATTGCATCATTATGTGTGTAATTTTGACAAGTTTGGCTATGTTTGTTTCCCTTCAATATAATATTAACTCTTGTTTTAGCAGTGAGATATATAAATATTTCTCTCTGTTCCCAGATAATGATATTCAATATTATGTTTTCCTTAATTGGAAAATAATATATATATATATGTGTGTGTGTGTGTGTGTGTATTAGAGGTATATATTTCTTTATACATCTCTATATCATCACTAAGTACATTTTATATCATTATAAAATATATATTAAAAAAAACCCAATGCCTGAATAACACATGAAAGAAAAAAAAACGTATTACAATATTATATATAGCAATAACAATAATAAACAAACATTTTCCCCACTAGATGTTATCTTAATAGAAAAAGTTTGATCCATTCTTGTGAACAAACGAACATGAAAACGGATTTCTCCATTAAATATTCCTAAGTAAATACATATATTGATTATCCAGTTCAAGAGTGAGACGATCCTGGGACAATATTCAAAATACTTTTTCAAGGCAATAAAATAATTGTTGGTTTTTGTACTGATATTATATAGCAAAACAATATTCATATACTTTCCAAAGACAATAAAATAATTGTTGTTTTTTGTACTGATATTATATAGCAAAACGATATTCATATACTTTCCCAAGGCAGTAAAATAATTGTTGGTTTATGTACTAATATTATATGGCAAGACAATATTCATATACTTTCCAAATGCAATAAAATAATTGTTGGTTTATGTACTAATATTATATGGCAAGACGATATTCATATACTTTCCAAAGGCAATGAAATAATTGTTGGTTTTTGTACTGATATTATATAGCAACCGATATTCATATACTTTCCCAATGCAATAAAATAATTGTTGGTTTTGTACTGATATTATATAGCAAGACGATATTCAAATATTTTCCAAGAACAATAAAAATAGGTTTAAAATTATTTATTGATTGGTTTATTTTCATTTTCCATCTGTCATAATTTAAATTATCTGGGTGATTTTAAAACAGTTTAAAATGTTGTTACTTTGCAAGTTATTCACTAACAGTAAAAACAAATAAATACTTCTTTCCCTTCCCGTTTATCAGCAAATTAGAATGTTTTTAGTTATACTGCAAAGAATCTATTCAATTATAAATATGATCTTCTAGGCGTTTTTAACTAATGTGTGACTTATACTTTTCAAATGCAGCACAATTAAATAAGTTTATTACATCTTTAAAACAACTTTTAAAATCATTTATGGATTTTGTTTACTTTATTTTTCCATCCACGGTAATTGTCACAATTTTTAATCAATCTAGGCAATTTTAAACACTTAAAAAATTACTAATTTATATGTTATATAATCAAGATAAAAAAAAGTAAATACTTACCTATTTATTTTCATCAGCTAATTAATACGTATTTAATAATGTTAAACAGAATTGATTCAAGAGTAAGCAATTATTAATAATATATATATATATATGTGATTATTTATTCGCAGGAAATATTAGAGCAGACGATTTCTTTCCCCAATGAAAATAAGAAATACTTCATGCATTTTTCTTTTAAAACTAATTACTTTATATGATTTAAAATGAAATTTTAATTTCTTCATTCTCTTCAAACTTTTCTTAAAAATGATTTCGAATTGTTTTCACTGAAAGATAATTTGTAAACAAATATATTCTTCTGCTTAATGCTTAAGTGCGGCTCGAAAATCAAAATACTTTAATCTTTTTTTTCTCTTCAATCTAAATAATTTTTGTGTTATTATTAGTTCTGACCATTTATTAAAATAAATAAAACTATAATAATTGCTTACGTTTTCTGTTCTTGTTTTTCCTTCCAAACAGTACATGTTTAGTGTTTATCCAAATAGTGGTCACTCCAGTTTCTTTCTTCATTAGGCAAAGTTAAGAATCTAAGATCGATGAAAAGTAGTGCAGAAATGTCACAGGGCTATTAAGTTTTTTATTTCATTTTATTTATATCCATATAATCATGAAATTTTGTCCAAATTAATTTTCAAAGTTATTATTTTCCAGCTTATTCCTTATTTTTTATTTTATAAGTGGATAGTTACAGTCTTGTTCCGATTCACATTTCTTAGTAGTCCACTTTTTACAAACTTGTTATAGTATTTATTCTTTGTGTTATAATACTTGATTGATTCTAAATGATCCAATCAATGTAACTGTACATAAAATAATGTTTTAATCCCTCTAGTGACAGAAATCTAGACTGTTATTTCAATTTAAATTAAAATACAATGTATTTAAAGATTGTTTATAAAGAAAATTTAGAAGAATTATAAATTGATTTTGCTGTTTATTTTTAATTATTGTTTAATAATACTAATAAAGAGTTACATATTTTTATGCTTCCTAATTAGTTTAATTATTAAAATATTATTTGGAAATAGCTGCCACTGGAACCTGTGATAAAATGTTTATGATTTATATCCACTCTGTCAGACTTTCCAGTGATTGTAGAACTTGTATATGAAAGAGGAAGATATACACATGGACAATGTTGATTTATCTTTATCAAGCAGTGATTCGCTGATGGATCAGTAAGATAGGTTAACTATTAAATGATTATGTTGTGGACATAGGCATAGTTTTGGTGTCATGTGTTCATTTGACTTCTAATGTCCGTCCCCATATTAATACAATAAATCCCTTCATAGTAAATAATAATAATAATTACTAATTGTACTGAATATTATAATTGTGCTTATCATATTCTGATAAATAAAATAGCTATAGTTTAATACACTAAATTATAACTTTGAGTTTTACATTTAAAAAGTTGTGTATACCCCAAAGACCTAAACACATTTTGTTTATAATTTAAATGCTAATTTAGCTTAAATAAAGTTTAACTATCTTATTCTATAAGATAGAATAATAATAGAAACACAGACAATAATAATAATAGTGATACTATGATTATCACTGCATTAGTTTGTCTTATTTATTATGTGTGTAGGCAATGGGATACCAATTAATTTCTATACCTGATTTTATTTAATGAATTCGTCTTATTTCATGCAATGTATCTGAAATAAATTTGTAAATAATGTAAATAAATCTCGTTGTGTTGAAATTTATTTAGTTTTTGTCTATATCCTTATTACTAATCACCACACACATTATTATTGTTATTGCTATAGACATATCATCTGATTATATTGAAATCATCATCAATCAATATAGTATAAGTAACTATATGCTAGTTTATCATAATAATTTTGGTAAGCCCAGTGATTTATGAGTACATCTAAGGCATCATTACTTAATAATCAAAATATTATTAATCTGGAATGCATATTATTTTAAATGGTATACTAAAAGATTAAACACTTAATATTGCTTTAATCTGGTTATTTGAACCCGCAGATTCACTGATGTTGATCACATTGTTTATAATTAATTGAGAAACGAAAGTTGGTAAGTTATTGAAAAATTATTCTTATTTCTTAAAGCTTAAAGTATAATAGTTAGGGAATGTATAAAGTTTTTTTGAAATTACTAAATATTGTTTGTTAATTCGATTTTGTCTTAAAAGCCAATTTGTGCATTATATTTGGGTAGTGGTAAAATTCCTCTCCCTGACCCAAGTATATCTTGTATAACAATCTTTAAGTTGTTTGAACCCTGAGAAGAATAAGTTAGTAATGTGCAATGTAAAATTTGAATTTATCGTAAATTTTATATCAAGTTATTTATTGTAGTTGGATTTGAGTTATGTTACATTCACTGTTTTATAAAAGTCAACCAAACTATAAGGTGTAAATTGCTTCTTTTGTGTTAAAGGTATAGCTTGTTTTAACTTTATAGTGAATATTCTGGGTTTGTCAAGGTTGGAATCCCTATTTATTTAGTTATCTTATCATTTAATTCAATATCAGTTTAGAGTTCTGGACACCATCTTCCATCATCATCATTTTTCTCAACTGTCATTTCAATCTTTCTTTATTTCTTCATTCTTATTTCATCCTAATTCATTGTCATAATTAATTCACCATTCTTTAGCTCTTATCCCATTTTCATCTTAATCATTCATTAACTCTTATTCTATCATTATCTTAGACATCTATTATTCTCATATATCTTCACTCTATTCTTTATATTCTGAGACTCATTTCATTTTATTATTTAATTATTACTTATTTTGATCATCCATTTAATCATCTACATTCTAATTTACCTATTGCTTAATTTATAATTTTAATTTCATATTCATTCCATCGAACTAATTATTATTTATTTATTGGTTTGATGAATATTAAACTTATTTCATAACTTTTTGTTTGTTTGTTTGTGCATTTCAAAGCTAGTTTGACCAAAAATTATTATCTTCATTAATCATCTTGTAATCTTCTTTAAGTTTACATTTTCATGCGAGATTAGTCAATAAAGAAAAAATCTCTATAGTGTAACATTTATCTTTAGGCATATATTCTAGATTGGTTGTAGCTAGAAAGGTTACATAGGAGGATTTAGTCGCCCTAAAACGAGAGCCTAGATTAGATTGATTAACTATAGAAGGTTACAGAGGAGGATATGGCTCCCAAACATGTAGGCTGACTAACTAGATTAGCGTATATCTTTATACTTTATCAACAAAATTTCATCTTTCTTCAATCTATTTTTGAGAAGTATCGTTAAAATTCTCATTATTTTCTTTAGCAACTTTCCATATTCTGCCTTCTTATTTAAAATACCATCGTAAATCACAAGGTGCAGGAATTATAGGATGTACTTTGTTTTTTTATTCTTTTCATACATATATATCTCCGGGATTAAACTATCTTAGTCCATTTTATGGTGTCGAGATCTCCTTCATTGATTGTTTCACCCTTTTTTTCTTATCACTTGATATAGCTGTTCTTCCAGAGTAATCTTGTTTTACACATTTTAGATTTTTATTCTTTTTCCATAGTTTCTTTTTCCATTTCACAATGATTTTTTATATCGCTGATTTTTTCAACATTTAACAACTTTAAATATTGAATTATTAATAGACTTGCGTCATTTTTAAAATTTTTGCATTTCTTTTTTACATTATTTTTTTCTGAATAGAAAACTTATTTGAAAATTGCTGCTTTTTTACATTCCTATGTAACCTGCTTGTTCTTAATGGTTTATTATTTATCTGTTAATATTTCAATGTGATTTGCAAGTGGTACTTTAAATTTGGTAAGGTGGTATTGAGGGTTATAAATATCACCCATTAATAGTGTCTTTCTAGTTTTGCATCAACATGTCTTACATGTATGTGACTAATTGACGATCATCTTCAGAGGAATCTGTTGAAAACATATAATTTTTCATCCTCGAATATATACTTTTGTTAAATCAGTAATGGAATCCAATCTTTGAATGCTTCCATTACAATTTCTTTTATATTGCGTAAATACCAACATCACATCATCTAGTTGTTTCTGCTTTAAACACTCAGTTTGTACCTTTCTTATTTCCATTACCATTGTGAAAATTTACCTTCATCCTTCTATCATCGTTCCAACTGAGTAAAGAAATCTTTTAAAAACACGTTTAAAATGTTTTTACTTGATCGGCGATATGTTTTCCATATCCATGTAATGACTTATCATTAATAATAATCATTAATAACGTTAATTGTGATAATTCAATATTTAAAGAACATCCTTTTCATCTTAAACATTAATGACCATGATGATGTCATCCATTTAACAATTAATTTTGAGCATTTTGATATGATGATCCGAGCTGGTTAATTTTGATCTGATCTACAAATTTAAAATGTTCTAATATATAATAGTTATATTTACCAATTTAAATTGTCTTTCATTAAAGAACTGCAATTGCAGATACGAATAGACATGGTCGAATAAAGTCTGGTTCAGTGATATTGGTTGTAACATTCATTATTACTATGAATGTTATGAATGGCGTTAATTCTACTTTAAAGATAGTTTTCTGTCCACTATTTTAATATCTGTCTGTCATGATCATAAATATTTATA
>JAQFVV010013571.1:0-98124 GCA_028023455.1 Epiperipatus broadwayi | reverse complement strand
TGAGTGCTTCAGCATATACAGTGTTTGTGTATTCAATCTTCTAATAGATCAAATTTTCTTATAAGCTTTATTAAGCAAAAAAAAAAAAATTAGTTTTAAGTAGTAAGTGATTTGTTATTTGAATACTTTGTATTTATAATAATTTTTGGTTAAATTCATTATTTAAAAATAAATAAATATTAATAATGGTTCTTATATATTAATTGTTTAAAATGTTGAAAATGAAATAAATAAACATGTCAGATGAAAGTGGAAACTTTAATGATTCATAATCAAATAATTATTTATTTGTTTTATATACACAAAGGGAGTCAATCACCTTCCCCCAGGCTATGACTTAAAAGCATTCTAAATCTTGAACAAAGAAATCAAAAATAGAATGAATCCATCTATTCTTAGTTGCTCTGATGTTTATAAGCATAATTTTGTCAACATTGTTGGTACTTCAGAGTGAAACTAATTTATCAATCAGATGGAACATGACACTTTTTATTAAATTAATAATTAATAATACAAGGCTAGTCAATGATTGGTGGCCTAGTGGTTAGCACAGCCACCTTACAAGCAGCTGGCCCGGGGTTTGTGATCGAGTCAATGCATTTGACATATAAAAAAAATAATAATACAAGGCTGGAGGCAATAATAATACAAGGCTGGAGGCAATAATAAAATAAGGCTGGAGGCAACATCTCACTTTTAACACCTTGATTGTAATAATTAAACAAGATTTAATATGTAAACTTTTTTAAAAATCAAACATAGCTCAATGTATATCTACACAAAGAGACTAAAATTAACATGTGTACTAAGAAGAGAAAACAATAATAAAATTGCAGGAGAACTTAGCAAGACAACAAAACTTATTCAAAAATGTCTATAAAACAAGAAACCATAACAATAATAATTTAGCTAAACATCTAAAAATATTTTTTAATGATAGTCTAAAAAAAGAATGAATTGAAAGAGTCATAAATATTATTTGCCCTGAACAAAAAAAACCACTTTAAAAGGTTATTTTATAGAGATGTATTATAGTATGATAAATGGATGAAATAATAGAAAATGTAGTGATAAGTGTTGATGATATAGTAATAATTTTGCATCTTATTTTTTTTCTTCTCAAAAGTAACCTTTATTAGTTAAAAGATTACAAAAATTTTCGGGTACATTTACCCGTTGAGGATTACAAAGTGCTTAATGTTATATGGCAAAACAATTATTGACAACATTTATATAAAGTGCATATGCTTGATAAAGATTAGGTCCATGAAAGGGTTACTATAATTTGATTAATGTATATCTGACATGGATAATAAACTCTTGACCCGCAGCTGAGTCATGTCAAGACTATTATAGGTACCTCTTTCTCCCAATTAAGTCCAAATGTGCAGTGACCACATTCGGTCTACTGCCCAAAATTGGAAAGCCAACTAGGGAAAAACTATCAAGTAACAAGCACAGATCTGCACTGCCCAAAACCAACCTATCAAGGGCACAGCAGCCGACCAGAGCAAGAATGGTGCTAAGACTTTGACCAGGTACCCTCCCAGCAGGTTTTCCAGGTAGCGACAATAAAATGTCAACAGCCTGCACCAATAAATCAGGCCCCTAATGACTGCCACCACTCCTGAGGAAGAAAACAGAAGTGCAGACCCATGCCTGCAAAATTATTGCAGCAACAACTCAATCAAAACTACAAAATGTGTCAGTGGCCAAAGCAGACCAACCACCTTACAAATGCTTTAAATTTTAAAGTTAACAAAGGAAACAAAAATAATAATGAGCTCTAATCAACACTGTCCTAATAAACAATTCATCAAAGTGGTGCAGCAGCCTCTCAGGGCAAAGTTCAATGGAGGGTAGTGACCCTCACCTGGGCTTGGCAGTGGTGGCCGACCACCCCCACAAATGAACCAAGCCCCTCATGACCACCCCCACCACATATGAGGAAAAGAAGAGGAGTGCAGACCCATGCCCACCAATGCAACAGTGGATTCATTGTAATCTGTAATCAAGCCAGATTTACTTGCACATCATGAGTACACACCATTTTTCCATATCACATTGCACACTGAGGTCAATAGAGCTGAAAGTCTGTAATCATTACCAACCTCCTGTGTCTGCAAATGTTCACAATATCTGTTCAACCCATCTAATTATAAAGACCTTCGGGGTTTACTATGATTCTTATTTGTTGATACTAATTGGATTCTGCTTCTTTGGATTCAATTCTGGATCTTGGTTAGTAGTCAAGGATTCAGTTGTATAATCTGAAAGTTTGTTGTTAAACTTGGGAATAATCTCAATAATTGTTGAATTAAAAGAGGATGAATCATTTGTGGCTTCAATGTCTCTGTTTAGGTCTAAAACATCATTTGGACTAATTTTGCCTTTAAATCATTGTTTTGTAGCTCAGGAGTCATTTTGTTGTAATTTTGTGTTGATTTGAATATTTTTTCATTTTTTGTGGTCCCCCAATCACACTGGAAGTGGGCTAATAACTTCTGTCATGATCATCAGAGAAATTTAATTTTTGTGCAGGAAGATAGCTTAAGTCCAAATCTATAATGTTTAATTCTAAAACTTAGATCGAATTAAAATTGAAAATAATTTATTCACTCTGGACTGATTTGCCATATTCGGCAACTTCCGGTTTGACAGACGATATAGTAATTTTATCCCTATGAACAATTTAGTGCTGGTATTTCTTTTTTCCTTAATTTTATGATTAATTTTGGTATTTATAATGTTCCTTAGGCTGTTTTCTGTCCTCCCTGATTGGTTTTCAGTCATGGAAACTTGATTAACATAATTAATATCTGATGCAAGGATGAAGTTCTTAAAACTATCTTTGTTAGCATTTTTATTTTCAATATTTTCAATGAGATTTGATGTCCAAAATGCTTACTTTTTTTATTCTATCAATAAGATTAGGATTTCTAGTGTCTCTATTTTTTTTAGAATAATTTGGTTTCATTTAAAAGTATTTTCCAAAGATTTATGTTACTCTAATGATTCTAACAATTACTTAACCTAGCTTTTGCCTATTGATAATGGCAGCCGTTTACATAAAATAAAACGAAAGGTAATTTTAATTATTCTTGAATGAAGACTGTTTTAAAATTTCTTGTAAATATGAAAAAACAATAAAACAGGCATTCACTTACATCTTAGTATAAACTTTTCTTTTATGAATTCGCAGCTAGACTATAACCTTGGTGAATAAAACTGGGAGCCTGTAACAGCGTGAACTGGAGTCCCATGCTCCCTCTAGTGAACTGCATCTTATTATTTGTCTTTGTAAATCAATGGATGCATCATATATTGCTTTAACATGCAGTTTTGATTCATAGAGTAAATGTAAAAACTGAAGAATTACTAGATTTAATAAAAATAAAAGGAAGTACTACAGTTAAGGATATAAAAAATATTCCATTTTAAAATGCTGTGTTATCACAACTGACAGAGCTCTTTCAATGAGAGGTTATTACTCCCAATTAACCACACTTCTATCTAAGAAATTAAGTCACACATTATTTAAAGTGAAAATTTTATTGAGGAAAATGTTCAATGTCAAAATATCATAAGAATAGAAATTTTGCCTGATAATTTTATGAGATCAAATGTTCTTAATAATAATAATTTAAGGACTTTTAGCAGACATGATTGTAAAAGTTAGTGTTGCAATTTACATTTATAAGGTAAGATGATTGAGCAGGGGTAAGTTTCTAAAAGGACTTTTAAATTTCTTGCCAGAAGTAAAGCTTTTATGATTATAAAAGGCAAATATGTACCACAGTTTGTTCATAATTGTTGGATAAAAGATCTTGCATCTCTGGTACATGTTATTTCCAATATTATCAGATATTAATATAAAAATGGAAGGAAAAGATATAATAATCAATGGGTTTTTAGTGAATATTAGAACAGTCTTAAAACTTTTTTTTATTATAGAGAAAATATAGAGGATGTAAGAAATAACTTTACTTCCAAATTTGAGAAAAAGATTTACTGGTTTTGTTTGAAAAAGGATCTAATTGGAATATTCACTTCTCCATTAGCAACTGAAATAGAAACACTACCTGAGGAATTGCAAAACCATCACAGATCAATTGTGTTGATTAAACCACATTTAATTTCTTGCAGCAGTCATAGCTGCAGCATGGGCCAAAATTTGTGCAAAATAGTAAAAAACATGGACTTGAAATCTGTGAATGGCAGTGCTACATCTACTGTGCATTCACCTTATGTTATTTTCCCTTACTAACATTCTGGGAATTTTGTTTCCAGCTACATTGTTAATGATGCCAGAATTTTTCTCTACATCACCATAAATGAACTTGATGTATAGATTCATCTGGAGATCAATGCCTCTGTGAAGAAACAGCTTAACACAAAATATGATCAGGGATTCCTACATGTACTTATATAAGCACACACATCTACATCTATATTTTTTTATTCATCATAGCTTTACATGTACTAAAATAAATAACATGATTGTGATTTTTCTATTAATGTCTAATATTATATTATTTTTTCCTTTTTATTTTTCAACTTATTTTACATGCCCCGAAATGTACTGTAATAAATGGTGGCATGCTTGTGATTACTTTCCTTTAATATCTAGTATTTATTATTATTTTTATTCTTTATTTTTTAGTTTATTTTACATGCTTTACATTAATGTTGTTATCTGTATATTTTGTCGCACTCTACTGTGTTCAAAGCACAGACTTATGAGCTGAGTTCCTCATAAAATATTAGAGGTTATATTCTGTTTATAATCATTATAATTATTAAATTTACTTTTATAAATGATTTATTTAGATGCAAAAAGCAAATTAAACTAATTAACATTTGTCCCAACTTAATTAATAGAAAATCAAATATGGATGTTAACATTTATGAGATCAACACAAAATTCATGGAAATCTTTCTACAGCCTGATTTACATTGGCTTTAAATGATATTTATAAAGTACTACTATGAATACTTAAGTACAATTTAAAGTAGGTTATGAAATATGTATGTGTTGCCAAATCTTGCAAAAATCATCATCCATATTTGCTTTCCTAATAAATAACTCAGGTTAGGATTAAAATTGGTTCATTTTCATCTATTTTGATGAAATTGCTTTACGTTTATCTATTTTGGGAAGGATAATAGGAACAAGATCTTTAATAAAATTTAATAGAGATGGTGCTTGGAAATTTTATTGCCTAGTAAAATATTACATAATCATTGATATCAATTAATTATACTATTGTATATATGCATATAATCATATAATTAATTGCACAGTAGATTTTGTTTTACTAAATAATTACATTTAAATGAGTATCATCCAAAGTGTGACAATTGTTATAATTAATTGTAACACTGTATTAGTACTCAAACACCTTCTTTTTCATAAGCTCTATGATAGTTTTATTAAATATTAGTGAAACACAATAGTGAGTTATGACCGATAATAGTCAAATGTGTTTTTTTTTACATTAATAGATCACAGCTGGCATGTCAAAAGACATTTTGAGTTACAATATTCGTTGGACACATAGCTTAACTATATAGAAAGTTTATATATATATATTTCCCCCATTTTATTTATTTTTAGGCAGAATTACTATGACCAAAAATATACATTTTTTTTTTCTAAATAGAATAAAACATCAAAGATTCAATATGATTCGACTTATAACCCAGAGATGAAGTTATGATTGCGATAAGTCAGCAAGAATTGTTATGAGACACTAACCGACAAATGGAAAGGTTTTCAAAAATAAATATGCATTATTTATCATATTTGATAATATCATTTATAAAAGTAATTCTGTTCATAATGTTTTTCCCCCTAATTCAATATACACTCATAATTTCTTCAGAAAAAAAGATAAATTATAGCTTTTAAAAATTTATTGCAAATATTTTAAAAGTTAAATAAAACGTTGCTTTCTAACAGATCTAAATAAATTGAATTTAAAAAGTAGCATTTAAATGTGTTTTAAATTGAGAATTAGACTAAGAAATTAAACATTACAGAACTCAATAATAAAACTAAGATTTCTGTTAATGGTAGAGCATTTAAATATATTTTTCAAGAAATCTTTTTTAAATCTGAAGAGTGAAAAAGACAGATCAATTCCTCTGAATGACAAAAAGCTCCACCTATACACATATTCCTGAATTAATGACCCAGTTTTGCTCAATTACAGATTCTAAATGTAATTCTAAAATCAATAACCATTTGCTTCAAAATGATGATTTAGATCACAAGACTGAAACATGAAAAAAAGAAATTAATGACTTTTAAAACTCGTGTTCCAATTAAGCGAGAAAAAGGATTTCATATTCTGATTAAAAATCTTAATATAGATATTAATTTAACTAAATGATTTGACAATTTGAAAAATAAATATTATGTATACATACATAAGTGTATATTTATGCATATATATCTTTTTTAAGTGTGTAATATATTTTTGGACATATAATATATACATTCTACAGCATGTATGGCAGTCACTCGCAACGAGTATGGCCATTCCAAGTCCAAGGTATAAAAATAAAGAAAAAAACTAATCTAGAAATGAGTTTTGCAAATGACTATACAAACCAACCTGTGGGCCACAAATACATTTCGGTTTTTAAAATATCCTAATCTTATTTATTCTACTTATTTAATATTTTGTGATTTCTTCAGCAGAAATCTTATGCCTGAAAAATTTGAACATCATGTCTAATTGTAGCGATTCTCGACCATATCTCACCATTAGAAACGATCAATATCACACTTTTTTAAAAATAACTTTAAAATAATTCTTATAACATTGATAGAATCTAACACTGCCAAGGAAACCATACTTAATTTATCATAAAAGACCCTTTCAAAAAAGATTGCATTGATCTTTTATTTCATATATCTAATCTAACAAAAGTGTGCTTTTACAGTAGTGAATTCTGCAGTATCATATGTAGCAAGTTGAAGGAGATATATTAATTGGTTTCATGATCTTGCCATGGTATTTTAAAAATTTTCAGAGCATTCTTAAATCAAACTTTAATATTGGCATTATATTGCATAAAGAAAGTGTTCAAATATCACTCATATATCATAAATTAAATAAAATAATGGCTCACTATACCACTAACAATCTGCAATAGCTATCTCCTCATGATGAAATGGCTTTTTCTTTTAATTTATTAATTGCATCAGTACATTGGAATTTGTGTTATATCTCAAGTGTTATATCTCAACATCTAAATTCATCTTGCTGCTTATAAAATTATTCAGGTATTTAAAATGGTTTATAGTTTGTTTAAGAAACATGGCTGATTTGTTTAATTATTTCACAGATAGATTGAGCTTGATCAGCTATATTTTACTTTCATATTCATTTAATGTTGTACAAAGTTAATTATCATTTGGCTTATATTTGATTGGCAAAGTAGAAGTTATAAAAATATGACACTGTTTTATCCTCCAGCTAATTAGACATGGTTTTATAATTAATTGTGCTAAATTAATATCTGGGATCAAAAATAATTCCACTTTGAAATTTTAACATAATGACAATTTTAACTTTATTTACATCGGAAAACATAAGAATAAATTTCAACTC
This sequence comes from Epiperipatus broadwayi, assembly GCA_028023455.1. Taxonomy (NCBI): domain Eukaryota; kingdom Metazoa; phylum Onychophora; class Udeonychophora; order Euonychophora; family Peripatidae; genus Epiperipatus; species Epiperipatus broadwayi. The sequence continues at coordinate 90,502 of JAQFVV010013571.1, read as the reverse complement.
TGCCCTGGATTTGTTTAATTATTTGATTAGATGAAGTTATCATTTCCACTCTATTTTCATATACAGTTAATGCTGTATCATTATTAATAATGATATAAAATACCAAAATAAAGTTTAAATATCTAATAGATAAAAAAGTGGGAAATTAGTATGGAAAACATCGATTTTATGCAAATTATAATTAAAAGTTACTATATGCTTAATTCTATAAATTCCAATCAAGAGATCTTTGCATATGTTTTGATAAAGATGTAACTATATTATAAAAAACTGGATTTTATAAAATCAATTGCATACTGAGATTCATAATTATATTTTATACAGAACTCTTTTTTTCCAAAAATTTTTATTTATAAATTTGAGGTTAATATTATTTATAGACACAAATCTGAATAAATATATATAATCATATAACTTTTCATAATTTATAAATTCAAAGCTTAATGGCACTGCATATTTATTGGTTCCTTCTATGACTTCTCTAAATACTTGGATATAATGTAGTGTGCTGAAGATTTAAGGTAGCTATTCTTTGGTTGGTTCACATTAAAAGTTTACTCTAGATGAGTTGTAATTTTCTTGGTAAACATTTTGTATGAAACTTGTAACTCTGACAGTCTATAATTCTAATAATTTTTTTATAACATTTCTTAAACAGCAATATTGATATGGCATTTTTTGAATTGTCTGGTACATTTTTTTGTAAATATATTTGGTATATAATTTTTCCAACAATTTTCGATTTTTTCATTTTTTTCCTGATATACATCAAGAGCAATTCATCATTTTATAAAACTTTTCTCATTTTTATAGATTTAATCCACATCTCATCTCATTATTTATAATACTTAACAAAAGAACAATATTGAACCTTTAGGCATCTAAGTGAAACATGGAAAATATTAAGGTTGGGAGTAACAAAAAAAGTTTAAAAATGAAATGCTTGGCTGAGATAACAGTATCATTGACATTATTGAATGATTAAGAGATTAAAATGAAGCTAGAGTAACCATATTACTAGAAGAGATGATAATAAATGGACAGTCAATATTTTAAATTGCATCCCAAGAAATTGTAAAATACTTAGAAAGAGTTAAATGTGATAGATTGATGAAATGAAAAAAGGTTATTCATATAATGAAAAGAGAGGTTAGAAATTGAAAAAAAAACTGGATTAAATTTGCAAATATGCTCACCTTGCAGTATATTGATAATGACTGAAAATAATTATGTTGATTGTGCCATGCATTAATATCATTAAATACATCATTTTCAACATTATCCATGCAATTTCCAGGTTCAGGATTGTAAAAAAAATGTTGCTAAATCACATTTCTCCATCTTTTTTCTGCTAGACTGCTATCAAATGCCAAATGATCATTTATGGTTGTTGTCTCAGATGTACATAGAAGTAAAAAATTACTTTATTTATAAGTAAGAGCAAAATCAATTATATAAATAGATATAAATATGGCAGCTCTTTAGATGGTTTTAAAATCTTACTCAAATGGAACAATTATTTATCTTCATTTTTAAATTATATAAGTATACAATTGCAATCAATTATATACAATAATATCAAATACTTTTCAATATTAAATATGAAATTTCCAATTTTAATATAACCCTAACCCTAATGCTAACTCTAACCCCTAATCCTAACCCCTAACCCAACATATAAAAAAGACTACATTTACATCTGGTGTTGAAGTTTTCCTTGTTTAAATAATTATATTTTCTATCTCTATAAGTATCTGAAGTCAAAAAGTAAATGCCAGTTTAGCTTGTATAGTGTGGTAAGTGTTTCTATAGTATGTTGGCAAGTTGTGTGGTAAAATATATTTATTAAAAAGTTATTTCCTTTTCAAACACATATACATATGATTAATTCTATAATTAATTTTATTCATTTATTTCATTCCATTTTTATTTAATAATCTGAACAAAATATATGTAATTGTTTACTTTTTTCCAATTCATAATCAATATTTACTTTCTTCCTTTTTAAGTCATTGAATGCTAAATTAATATTTTAGCAATAGATTATGAAACATTATTTGTAAAAATTACTAAATTATTGGTGTTGTTCTTGGTTTAAATTACAGGCTCAAACCAACAGTAACAAAAAATATATCCACCTGAAGTTCAATTAATATGATTTATTAGGATTCAATATTTTTATATAATATGCAATATCAATGAATATATTGCCAAATCTCAAATAATACAAGGCTGGTCATGCCCAAAAGACTTGCCTCACTTCCAGCTGTATATAAGAGTCTGCCTATTGAGTTTGTCCAATGACTCTTCCAGATGTACCAGATAGCTTGGCTCATGTCAGCTCTAATCTTAACAGCTTCCAGTTCTATTGTTGACTTGCCTCATTGTGTAGATCTATAGCAAATGGCTATAATAGAAATGTTCATTGTTAGCAGTGGTTTCAATGGAGAACACATACCATTACTTAGGTTAGACAGACATTCTCTTTTTACCTCCAAAAACATTGTCTATTTATTGTTAGATCCCCAACCTTACTGAAAGCAATCAAATTCAGAGAGCATCATTGTCTATTGTCCCATACTAACCAAAGGCTGTGTCTTATCTATGTTTATTCATTGGTCAGCAGCAATGAATTCTCAACCCAATAAGCTAAGGAAGGAATCTGGACTAGTCCACTTCTGAAGGTAAGGTGAGATATAACATCCCTCTCCCTGGCTAAAATTATCCATGAAGAATGTAATCATACAGAAATGCTGGACAATGTCTTGCCCACTTTGTTAGTTCCTTTGGTTTTCAGCTTACTTCAGTTTGATTGTCATCATCTTTGCTTGAATTTGTTCCTACATGTTCATTTGATTTGCTACTGTCTTTAGTTTGTGTGTGATTTAGTCTCAGTTGGTTTAGGTGGTGATGATGTTGACAACCATCTGTCATTTTTGTTACTCTCTGGAATATTGCTGGGGTGACCAATATACCAAAAGGCAAACAGTTCATTTTAAATAAGCCTTTATATGTTATTCTTGACAATGCTCTTGCAGTCTGATCATCTTCTGGTAGTTACAAGTATGCATGTTTTAAATCAATTTTTGTGAAAGACCTCCCACCTGTCAGTGTCAATAGGATTCTTTTAAATTGATAGTGGTGAGTAATTATCCAGTGCTAGTGCTTTGTTAATTGTGCACCCATAATCCTCACATACACACATATCATTTTTATGATTGGCACTATTAGGGTGGCCTATTTTGTATGTTGTGGGCTCTATGACCCCTGCTGCCTCCCACTTTTTGAATTGCCTCAACTTTAGTTCTCAAGACCAGAGACAGTGATCTGCACCAACAACCAATCAGTTTTACCTCTTGATTGTTCTAAGCATAGACTCAGATCTTTATTGAATATATCCAATTAATCAGAAGATTTTAATTTTCTTAATGTTGTGATCTGATTCTACTTTGTCACTGCAAAGCCTAAGTGACTGAACCAGTCACAACCTAATAATTTACTATGATCACCTGATGCCACCACCAGTAACAGTTATACAGACTTATTAGGTATCATAGTTTTAATTGCTGTTTGAACCCATCACTTTTATTTGTTTGCCCCAATAGTCCATTATTGACTTGCTGCAAGGATGCAGCTTATATTCATTATTTTTATTAATGATAGCCCAGGCCTTTTTTGAAACAATGGAAACTGCACACCCTGTGACCAGTTCCATTGTAACTGGCTTATCATTAATCATAATCTTGTGTTTAAATCCAGATTGATTGTCTTTTATATTATTTATAAGGCAACTTGTTTATTTTTCTTATTATTGTTTTTGTTATTTTTTGGAATGGAGTTTTTCATTCGCATATTTGGAATGGGTTTTTCCATTTTCTATTGGCTATTTGTCTTTTCATTTTCAGGCAAGCTGCTCTTATATGCCTGACTTGCTTGCAAAACATACACACAGTATAGCAATGTGGGCATTTTGTATGTGTGTGTCTCTGTTCATCACATCTATAAAAACATTTTAAACTCATTGTTGCTGAATTATCTGAGCTGGCTGGGTACTTGACTGATCCTGTATTTGGTTCAATTTTTTGCACATCATTTATTTTTTTAATATGTTTGCCTGACTATATATTGATTCTACTAATAATGCTTGAGACAAAACTGATTCAAAATCTAAATCTGGCTTCATTAATAGTTTGTCTTCAGCTATGATCATTTTCCCACAAATAAAACAATCTCAAAGTACTTCTTTTAGGAAATCTTTGAAATTCCACTTTAATGCCAATGTCCTGGATCGTATTGTGAACTCTCTGGCTTCCCCCCTGCTCTTGAATGCAGATTGAAATAAAATCTTTGCATTATTGTCAGAGGTTTGGGGGGAAAATAATATGTATCACTAATATTTTGTCAAAATCTAGGTCAAACAGCTATTTTGACATCAATTGTGATTTTAGGATCTCATATGTCTGAAGTCCTATTATCATCATTAATGTGGGCAATTTCACTTCAGGTTTCTTGATCTGGTTACCCTGTAGATAAAAAATTAATTGCTCCTTATAGCTTGACCAACTGATTGAATAAGTTGGATCAAAAGATTCCATGGAGCCAAAAAAATTAGCCATTTCATAGTTTTCCCTCTATATGTCATGAGAGAAACAATTATGAGTCAATACTGGAAATGTTAATTTGACAGCTACTGTTAGTAACTGTCCAAAAATGATAATGACAAAACTAACAATCAACTAGGGGGAGCTTCTGTCACTATATTATAAATAACATACTCATAATTGGTTTTAAAGTTCAATCAACACATCTATAACATTTGAGATCAACTTTTTTTTAACTGAAGAATCTGATTTTAATTTGGGCAGAATAGTGATTTTAATAATCATTGTATTGTAAATATGACAAATATCTTTAATTGTGCAATTTCATATTTACTCTATTTTTCCAGTCATGGAGAAAAATGTTTTTTTGTCTGACTGCACCAATTCTGTTGTGTTTGATCTGTATTATAGGCTCAAACCAACAATAATAAAAATATGACCAACCCAAGTTCAATTAATATGATTTACTATGATACAAATTTTTTACATAATATACAATCTGAATGAGTATACTGCCATATATATAATTTTAATTAACATGGGGCCAGTTAGGCCCATAAGACTCATCTCACTTCCAGCTGTAGGTAACAGCCTGTCTCATGAGTTTTTCCAATGACTCTTCTGGCTGTACCAGACAGCTTGCCTCAAGTCACTTCTGGTCTTAGAAGATTCCAGTCCTAATGTGGACTTGTTTCACTGCATAGACCTATAGTGCATTAGCTATAATGGAAATGCTCACTGTTAGCAGTGGTTTCAATGGAGAATGTGTACTTTCACTTAGGTTAAATAGACATTCTCTCCTACCTCCATAAAAGTTGATTAATTATTGTCAGATCCCCAATCTTACTGGAAGCAATCAGATTCAGAAAACATCATTGCCTATTGGCTCATAATAACTAATGGCAATGTTTTGTTTACCAATTGTTCAGCAGCAATGAATGCTCAATCTGATCAGATAAGGAAGGAATCTGGACTAGTCCACTTGTGAAAGCAAGGTGAGATATGACGAACAGTCGACTTAAAAAAAACCTTATTTTTATTTTCTTAGTGTCCTATTTTAATTACAAAATATTTTATATAAAATTGTTTCATAACTTTTTTGAATAAATTTTTTTATCCAATAAACATCACATGATCACCATTTTTATGCTTGCTTATAACTGTTATTAAAATAGTGAAAAACTCACTATATTTATTGCCACACTGTAAGCTAGAGTAATCAAACTAGTCTGGGGATATTGGATGAGTAGGCACTAGATGTGGATTTTATGCACACACCTTCTGGCATCCATTGATTACTCTAGCTTGTTAGTATAGCAATATCTATAGTGAGTTTTTGCCTGTTTAAATTTTTTTATATGATAATAAATTTAGAGATTTTTTAAAGGTATATTCTTATACCCTTTTAATGCCACCAAAGGTTAGAGCTAATAAAATTGTTAGAATAAGAGATTGTTGATAAATATTTTTTTTACACATATCGAATACTGTGAATTCAAAATGTAGACATGTTTCAGATATATAAAGTAGAATTTTATCTTTTTATTATAAACTCAAATTTTGCTATCACTCAGAAAAAAAAAAACAGTAACTCACTGCAATTAGATTTATTAATTTATGAGTATTTCTTGAAAGTATTTTCTTTAATAAATATATGTACACATTTTTGGAGATCTATTACTTTAATTTTATTTATAAATATGTGTACATATTAATTTATTTATTGGAAAATAATTTTCTGCTTGTTAATAGAATATATTTGACTGATCAGCACCTTTATATTTAAAAAGCCAAAAACATTTTAAACGATAAAAAAATAGTTGTTGTACAAGTCTTTAATATGTATTTTTTATAAGCTCTTATTGAACTTTTAAGATTTAACAACGGGAATATTAATTACAATTTTAAAATTTAAATAAAAGTCACTCTAGATGAGATTATATACATGCATATGTAAATAGTATATTCCACCATATCATAGATTCATTATTCATGATTTCAAAAAGCATTGAATAAAAATAAAAATAAAAAAAATATGTAGACTTTAATTAAGTAAATTCACATAAATGTTTGCTAATGTGAACATAATCATGAATAATATCTCAGTTGTTTCTTGATTGTGTTATTTTGTCACACAGTTCTTTGTTTTCCTTTTCTCTAGAATTATTGCTGTATTTTTTCATTACAAACATTTTTGATTTATTATTTATAAGGTAGTTTTATTGATGTGTAAAATTGTTTTTTTTTTAAATTCAATTGTATTATAAGTAAGTATAATATATCAAATATGGATATTTATTAATATCTACCAGTTCTGATGTCTCCAAAAAATCTTGGAATAACATGATAGCATGTACAAGTAGAACTAACACATATTTTATGGCTCAAAAATTATACTGATTAATAAAAAAACATATACATATGTTTGCATATGCAAACATCCAGATAACTGGCACCAGATTATGTTGTGATCTAGACTAAGGTTAAGTATTTATATTCCTCTCCTCTCAAAAAAATTCCAACTTCAAATTTAAGAGCATATATTATGTAGGAAATTAAAAGATAGTACAATTTATTATCTTTCAGAACATCTACTTTGTACAAAACTGCTTTGTATGCATCAGTACTGCATTTCTCACTGAGCTGCATTTTCTAGACATCTGACTAATTTGCATGATCATATTACAAATGATTATGTTATATTTTACATCATCATCACAGCCATTATCAATCCACTGCAGGAATGTCTCACTGCAGGAAGGTCTCTCCAAGTTCAATCCATCTTCTCTGATCTTTAGCTTCTTTTTTCCACATCACCTCTGCATACTTTCTTATTTCATCCATCCAACTCACATGTGGTTACTTTCTGGGTCTTTTACAATCTCTTGGAATCCAGTTTAAGATTTTAATTGTCCATCTATTCTCATCTCTTCTAGCAATATGTCCAGCCCAACTCCACTTTAGTCTTTTCATTTTTTCAATGAGGTCAGTAACACCTGTTTGTTCTCTTATCCATATATTGCATTTTTGATCTCTTCTTATTACTCCCAACATGCATCTTTTCATACTTCATTGAGTGGTCTGAAGTCTCTGTATTGCTCTTCTATTACATGTCCAAGTCTCATATGCTCATATCTTCTATCTTTATGTAAGAATTCATAAAGGTTTATGATAATACATTGCAATTAATCAACTTGTTGGAACAAATAATTCTAAAATGATGAAAAACTATATTAACATAATAAAGTATAATCACATGATCATAATACTCTGATTACATATTCCATCTGACTTCTGTCGAAATTAACATATATATATACTTAAATTAAATTGAAAATTATTTCAATATTTTTTTTTATTTTCTACTTATTTTTTGACTGAAATTTTATGGTGAATTAATATATTGTATTATTTTTAAAAATATATGCAATCAGTGATGTTATTTTTTTTCCTTTTATAAATCTATAAAAATGGAAATAAAACTGTAATATTTATTTTGATTTATTACTTAAATGTTTTCAACAAATATTTTTTTATAAAAATCCCAGGCATTAAAATAGTTGTCTTTGTTTTTAGGAAATCCATTGAACTGATTTAAATTTATGACATTGAAAATATTGAGCAATTGTTTATTATTATTATTTCTTTTTTCAGAGAAGAAAAGCATATGTAAAAAAATTTAAGCAGTAGCCATATTTGATATGATTTTTTTGTCTCTTTTGTTTTATTATTTTTATAATCTTTAAAAACATCTAAGCAAGTAGAAGCATAATATTAAGAGATATTTTTTATTTTTTTAAATAGGAAACAAAACAGTGAATCAAATGCTTACAGGAATGAAAAAAGATAGAAAGCAAAAAAAGTTCACAAAAGTATAGTTCTAAGAAAGAAATTTACTATTCTATTTTTAAAATGTTAAAAAGATGTTGATCTTAAAAAAAAAGACTACCAGATAGAAAAATTCTATAATCAAGGAAAATAAAAATAATATTTACATTTCCTAATCATATCTTATAAGTTCTCAAAATCTCTGCAAAAAAACAAAACACCATTTGTATTTTATTTTGCCTAATGTTTTGCATTTGTTATCATGAAAAGTTTAGCAGTCAAATATTTATTCACTATGAACATTAAAATTCAACATATAACACTCCTGATAATGGTATATTTTCACTTCTATTCTCATCTTCAGCAAACTTTGGATTCAAACTACTCATATATAGTATAAATTCAATAATGTTTTAGCATAATGGATCACATCCAAAAATTGAGTTGCGTTATAGAAATAACCTATAAATATAAATATGAATTATGCTGTTGATTTACAGGTGATGAAATGGCATTGTATTCTATAACCATTTCCAGGGATTAAACTTTGCTTTATGGAAGATAGAATATTGTCATAAACTGAAGAATATTTACTACAATGCAACAGCAGTAATGATATTATATAAGTCATACTCTTTCACAAAATGATCTGTGATAGTGCTGTTATATTTGACATTTTAAGTAGTATGTTGGCACTGCAATTGCTACTTTTCTACATAGCTTTAAAGTGTTGTATATGTTAAATTATGGTGTGTGACAGGCTACAGCAATTCTTTCTATGAAGCTTCCATTTTTAATGTATTAATTTTAAAAAAATTCAAGAGATGTCAGCTAGATACAGGCCTTGAAGACCTTTATCTGTAATTGACAGCACATTCTATTGTTCTGACAAAGTTATGAAGGAGGTGATGATTTGTGATTGCCTGATGCTTTAGATTCTTTTTTCCTGTGGCTAAATGTCACAAAAAATGTGATTTTTATTAATTGTTTATAATTATGGTGCAATATTTTTGTAAAAGTCATTATTAAAGCAAAAACTGTCATTAGGAAGGGTTTGTCTTTGAAAACATTTTACTTTTAAAAAGACATCTCTTAGAAAATGTACAAAGTATATTATGAGAACAAGAAATTACTATAGAAACAGCCATTAGATGCTAAAAAGAAAATCATTTTGGGAAAAGCTGTAAGTGAAATATCTTAATAACAATTAATAATTTTAAACTTTTAAATTTTTTTTTATTTCTTTGATAATAACTAATTTTAAATATATCATTTTTAATAACTTAAAATTCTAATATCTAATATTTCATTCTTCTAACCTTTTGAATAGATATCATGAAGCTAATAATGATGTGTTTCTTTGTTATCAGTAAGATGTTATTTCACAATTTTAAAATATTAATATTTAATCTTTTTATTGTAATTATTAGAAAGCTTAAGTATTTATAATCTAACATTGAAGGTAATTATATAATATACATAAAAGAGATTTAATTGTACACAAAAAAAATCAAATATGGCATCACTAGGGTCTATTCAAAAATTTTCAGGTGTGATTAACACTGATATAGTTAATATTGAAAAGGATTTATATCAGGATACTGCCATACTATCTCAACTCTTTTATATCAATTTTTAATATTTTGTAGATTAAATTAAAAACTAAAACAAAATAAAAATGCATGAGTATTATATATATGAAATTTTTCTATATCTTTTACAATCTTTTAAAAACTAGTTTGATATTTAAACTATCCATCTTACAATAATAATAATCCGAGAAGGCACCCTCACACACTTACCAACAAGATAAAAACAATACATCAAGGGAATAGAAAAACAACTAGTCTAAATAGTTACACCAACACCTAGGCACTAATGCATTAAATTTGAGCCTGTACCACTGACATACCTTTCTTCAAAAATGACAACAATAAAAAATCAAATTTGTTTGCTACTTTATGTAAAATGCATAACAAAGCATGACTGTTTCTCATAACTACAGTAAATAATGATTTGTGTAAACCACCTATAGGTACTTTCATTACATATAACCTGATTTGTTCTGTTTTAACTAAGCATCACCCAGGTTTTCTGTATTATTACACGTTGACCAAACAGAAAACTGTAAGTCCTTTGAAAGATAAAAAGTAAGAAAGTTTAGACTTAAAAATAAATGCTAAAAAGTCTAAAATAATTTTTAAAAACTTTTCTCAAAAGGAAAAAAATAAAAGATTGATAATGATGATTTAGAAAAATTTAAATGAAGTGATTCTAGCAGAAATAATTTAGTATTAAAAGGAAAGATGCCTATGAGTTTTGAAAAGGAATATTTTTAATAAATACATTTTTCCATTTTTTATTTACAAAGCTGAGACTTGGATACTTAACAGAAAACAATACAAAAATTTTAGACCACACAATAAAGTATAAAAAAATGAATGTTAGGTGTAATATGAAGAGATCAAAAGTAAAATACATGTGTAAGAGAAGAAACATATAATAATAACATCATTAAAAGACTCAAAAACCTAAAATGCAACTAAGTTGTACATATTACTTAATGAGATATTAGCAGATGGATAGTTTAAATATCAAACTGGATTTCAAAAGACTGTAAAATATATAGAAAATTGTCATATATGAGATGGGTGAATAATATACAAAGTTAATGGCTATGATGTGGAGGATAGTTGCTATATATAAAAAAATTAGATTAAACATGAAGAGATCTTCATCTTTCAGGATAATGACAATGATTAATATGATAATACATCTAGGAATGTGAATTTTTGTTGGTATTGAGAAGTAAATACCCAGGACTATTTACTACATTATCATTTTGACTTGACATAATTACATGGATAAAATTTTTTATATCTTCATCATCTTTCTTTTTTTCAAACTGATTCAGGAGCAAAGTATATGTAGATACACATGTGAACATATTCCATTGCTTCTTTTAAATTTTTGTTTAGTTATTAGTAGGTTCAACATACTTGAATTGTTCTAGTTATTAATTTTTTTTATTTATTATTCTTCATGTGCATGATTTATATAAAATACATATTCATTAAAGCCAGCTATAATAATAAAAACCTTCATATTATAATAATTAAATAAAAAACATAAAGTAAATCAAATATGTACACACAATAAATAATTACAAAATGAATATAGAAATTAATTAAATTCATATATAGTTAGAAAGAACGAATAAGTGGATGAATATATGATTACACAAATGAAATTATAAAATGAAATATTTTTGTTGGTAGTTGTATACTTTGGGCAATGTGGCCACTTGATGGCATTGTTTCTCTTCAAAAGCATAGAAATATGCCATTTACACAGTCCAACTTACAGCCTATAGAACAGTTCTGTTCATATTAGCCATTAGCAGGCCTAGATAGCATTGCACACAAATATTATAACCCACTAATATGCCTCATATCACTATGGAAATATTGCACACTTCACAGATTGCTACCATATAATGTGAGGGTGTATAGAATTCAACTAGTCATAAGTGTTTTAATGTGCATTCAAAGTAATGATCTTACAACTTACCTGATGTACTAGTACATACTAATAATTGTAATACTGTTTCCACATTTCCCTACACATCTTGGAAGATGAAAACAATTGCAAAAGGGTAGGTCCCAGAACTATTTCACATAAGTCACATGTAAAGGCATATTTGCAGAAGAACAACTACAAGAGTAATAAAATGACTGTGTATGTAGGTTGTTTTGGAAATCATAAACTTGGTTTGATCAGACTAGTGCACAGATTGTCTGATCCTTTGTATCGGCAAAACCATCTTCCCTTCCTCCCGCACATTCCAGTGCTATGCACTGAAAACTTGGTTTTTTCAGACTAGTCCATGTATCGGCTGATCCAAAGGATCAGCAAAATCATCAGATCCTCTCCCTACACATGCCAGTACTACACACTGAAATGTATAATGTAATTAAAAAATATAATTTAGAAAATGATGTTGGTTTGTAAATTTTTTAGAAATATTTTGAAAATTGGTCAGAGAACAGAAAGCAAAAATTATTGACTCGGTAATGTTACATTTTATTATTTTTGCAAGTAACAATGCCATCAAGTGGCCACATGACTCCAAATACACAACTAACTTTTTATTTAGATAGATGTTTGTTCTTTCTATAGTATTATATATATATATTATCAATAACTATTGCACAAATTGATTATTAATATTTCTTTTAATGCAACTTTGCTTTCAATTAGTCTGATAATATAACCAATTCATAAGTTCACTTTTATTTTAGAAAAAATTCAACAAGATATTTATAGTAACTTTTTTTTGTTGTTTTTAAAGTTTTCATTAACAAAAGTAAGAATCTCTCAAAGAAATATTATTATAAACAAAAACAATTTATAAAACACCAAATATAATATTAAGGTTGTTTACAGGTTATTTTACTTTATAATACTGGAAATGTGAGTTTCATATTCAGCAAACCTGTAAGTAAATGATTTCCATTGACTCATGACAGTTATAACATCATTCTTTGTATTCATCCTGTAACATATAAAAATAAAATAGTTCCTTAAGCACTCAAGGTGCATGTATTAGGGTTTTAGTCTTATTTAAGTATTAAATACTTATCATAAAGCAAAAGCCTCAATCTATAAGGAGATAATATTACTTCTCTTGAACTTATTTAAAGAGGAAAATATATAGAAATATAAACATTTATAATAGCTGATTATTATTACTGAATATAAACATTATTTATTTATAAAGAATAAATATTAAATACCTTGAGAAAAAATACTTATCTTTTTGGGTCGAAAATATAGGTGGATTCATTCTATATTTTCTTAAAGACTTTATCTCGTGTTTGAAAAAGTGGGAGTATTCATTTATATAGTGACATCTGCAAAGCGCATGTGTGTTAGCTTATTGGCTTATTAATATTATAGATTATAAAAAACATTGTGCTATATAAAAAATAAATGTCTTGTTTACATATGTTTAATTATAAGAATGACTTATTGTAAATTCTAGAAATTTCATTGGCGTCATTCATTTACATAGTAAAAAAGTAATTTAAAGTGATCAATTAATAACTTCACGCTCTTCATTTCAAACACTTCAGATTTGCCCATACATATATGATTGGGTCGAAAATATAGGTGGATTCATTCTATATTTTCTTAAAGACTTTATCTCATGTTTGAAAAAGTGGGAGTATTCATTTATATAGTGACATCTGCAAAGTGCATGTGTATTAGCTTATTGGCTTATTAATATTATAGATTATCTTTTTTAAGTAAATTGTTATATAACAAATATTTTATTCTTCATTATGTAATTAAAAACAAATATTTTATTCTTTTTGCTATTAAAATTAAATTTGAAATAAATACTGTTAAAATTTCTTTTTCTAATTTACAACAATTTTTTTCCTGATGGTAGCTTTCATCTATTGATAAAAATTGAATCTAGAATATAAAAATCTTGCACAAATTTTAATGACTATCACCAACTGTTATGAATGTAAACACTTCTGATTGGTTGATTGCCACAATACAAAATGTATAACTTCACCCAAGCACAATAGCTCCAGAAAGATTGACATGATTTGTAATATAATATTAGAACATCTTTTGACTATGAACATGGATTATATTTCAGTTCCTCTGGATAATCTTAGTTTTTGAGTCACAATGTCTTTGAAACTTTTTTTTCAGATATCCTGTAGGAAATTCAAATACTCAGTAAATATTAATTTTAAAAAAACTACAATAAATCATCACTGAAATGTAATCAATTAAAGATAGTTTTTTTTCAAAAGGCAATTATATTTAAAATAAAATAAAGACTTGTATATTTAAGGTCACATTTAGCACTCAGCAATAAAAATGTATTAAAGATTACAATTTATATTTTCAATATTTTATGTGATTACATAATGCTTCTTATTTATTAAATAATACTTGGAAAATTGGTACCAAGATATTTCTAGGCTAGAAGGTAAAGATTTTACCTTAATCTTAATTGATTAGATGTGAGTCAAGATACAGAATATAAGTGTGCAATGTATAATTTTAGTATAATATAATTTGTATTAGTAGTAGAAAAGATGTCATATTTCTAGAGGCAGACATTATTTTTATCTTTTATGAAGAACTGATTTTTGTGTATGTGGATTCATGTTTAGCTTTTTACATTTACTTATAAATAGAATGGAGGCTTGCTGTACAGTCAGTAATATGAATGCTATCAACCATAGACTCATCCTTTCCACTCTCCAAAAATGATACTCTAATTTAAATATTCAACATTGAATTTAAATAAATTTTAATCTTTTCAAATATATACAATTATAATCATCTACCCATTATAACTATAGTTCATCTTTCTATAAATATGAGAATGTCACAAGTTCTCAAAAGCACTAAGCCATATTTCATTTATAGAAATAACAAGCTCATCTATAGCTGCATATAATCATACCTATTATATTTATTAAATTCCATATAGAAGAAGTACAAACAGTTAACGTCATTATAAATACAACATTATTTAAAAAAAAAAAAACAGAATTTTGCTCAATTTATAAATTTTGTTATTTTCACAAATAAAGTTGAAACTGCAATGCGATTAACAAATAACCAAGAGAAAGTGCTACTAGTTTATGTTAATTGATTTTCATCTTCCACATAATTTATATTATCAAATTTTTTGAAAAAAAATCATCTCAGGTAATCAATGTATGCCTTTTCACATTTTCACAGACAGCTGATATTTAGAATTTTTTTGTACTTCACAATCTTTATCTTATATGCCATAATGCTATGGTTGATTTTGACATTATAAAGTAAGATAAAATTCATTTTAGTGTTTTTAGTGGCATATTAAAATCTCTTTGAAATGTTTTGTCTTTAGTTCATTTACTTTTTACAGAAAATTAAACATAATTAAAACAAGACTTAAAGTGTTACTTTTAAATTGTTTATATATAGACATTGGTTTGATTTCAATTTGTAAAAAAAAATATTTTTATAACAATTAGTATTTTAAGTATTAGTAAATGTAATTTAAAATTTATCAAACTTTAATTTAAATTGAGAGGAAAAATCTTATGTTTCGATCTCCAATTTATGTTTATTAATCATACAAGTTGTTTTAAACTTTCAAAAAACATAACATATTTAAAACTAAATATATTTTTATTAATAAAAATACCATTTGAATAAATAAAAATATATTTGAAGTACAAAAATAAGCCTTCAAATTAAATTAAAACTTACCTTTCTTTTTAAAAAGCCTATCATAAAGTTTTGATTCATTGTGCCTGTTCTAATAATTTTAAAATTTTATTTCTTTCTTGATTAGACTTTAATTATAGGTACAAAGAAAAAAATTAAAGTACATTTAAAAAAAAAAAAATTTTAAGCACCTAAAACTTTACAGAAAGAGTAATTATTTTAGGAAAATATCAGTCCATAACAGTATGAGAATTAATAAAAATGAATAGAAAATGCCAATTTATTCAATGTCCAAAATCAATAGTAAAAAGATTAGTTGGATCATAAAAGAGCTTAATGGTTCTTCTTATCATGCGTATCATCTGGGGTTAAATTTAATTCAAATTACTAACGATCCAACTGTTGCTTAGAAAGTGGATATCAGCCAATTAAAATAAAAAGTAAAATACCAAAATTTTTATCACCCAATATTTATCTAATAATGCAACTTCTTAACTGTTTTACATTGGCAAGGCATAAATAAAATTTTTTCTGAGATGAGTCATGTAAATGGTGATAACTATTTAGTTCCTCAACATAATAATTAATTTTGTTTTATCAATAACTCAGATACAATAGTAATAATAATTAATATATTTATTTTAATGATAATGAATATTGGATAAATGTTCTAAATTTTGATTTATAAAATATTTTATGTTCAATCTTTAACTTTATCTTTTGAAATCCCACTGACAATATGAAATTATTAAAATTACGTTTTACAAAAAGTCATACACTGATATCTCATTTGATTTAAAATTACACTTTTTATCAAAAATTGGAACTTAAGTTAAAGATAGAAAATTCGCATTCCTTGTTTAATATTTTTTTTATTTTCAACAAATACTATTATTTCTTAATATGTATCATAATTCACTTTTTAATGGAATTTGATAAAATATACATAAGAAAACACTTCAATGGTATTTAATAATGATTTATTACACATAATATTTATATAGCACTAGTTATTTTATTTTTAATTTTTAGGAGTTATAATATATACAATCTTTATTTTAATATTTTTTTTAAAAAAAGCTAATAATCCCAAATTTTTATTTTTTTATAAAAATACTTTAACATATATTTTTTTATTTTCTATTTTAATTTTGATGATATAATTATAAAAATGTAATAAATACTTACATATTTTTTTTAACAATTCACTTAAGAATTAACTTTGATTATCTATTTTTGAACACAAATAAAAATGCTTTTTTTTAAAGAGCAAATCTTTTCATTAAAAAGTTAATACTTTATTTATCATAAATTTTTATAATAAAGTAGAAAAAATATATATCCACTTTGTTAAGCATATCACATGCATATGCAAAAGAGTTATATATATATATATATATATATATATATATATATATATTGCATATATATGAATTTGGATATATATATATATATATATCCAAATTCAAAACTAAACAAGATTATACCAAAGAAAATAAACTCTATAGCACAATCATTTGTTTTTCTACCAAACCAGAATTCTCAAGTGCAAAAGACTTAAAACATATCAACAAATATATATTACTACTCACAATTCCCAATTACATCCCACACAGTTAATATTAACAGGATGGTTAAACAAATTAATTGCTTCAGAATCATACATTTTTAATAATATAAATTAAAAACTAATTGTGATAAAACAAACACAGTTGCTGAAGCTTTAAACATAAAATTAAAAATATAAAGCTGAGTGCTTTTGGGGGACTTAAGCCTCCATAATCATAGCTCAATACAAAACAAATACAAAATATAAACACTTAGTCACAAGCAAAATGCATACCTCAAATAAAATGTAAACTAAATCTAAATAAAATACAATATAAATAAATAAATATTATAATGTCCATATTTTAGAAATATTAAAACAAGAATCCTTTCTATTAATAGCATTGGGATTACCAACTATAAAACAAGCTTTTTTAATCTTACGCTTTACATCATTCTTCTCTGTACACACTATTTTTGCCTCTACTGGTTGACATAAGTGTCCAGCCTTAGTTTCATGTTGCACAAACACTGAATTACCCAAAAATTTAGTTTTAGTACAATTATATAAATATTTATGCTATGAAACTCTATTTAAAATATTGGTTTTAGTTTCACCATAATAAATAGAACAACAATCTTTATGGTTGATTGATGCTATAGGTTTTGGGTTGTTTACAATCAATTCATCATTTATATTTATTGATCTTATTAAAGATGCTAAAATTAATTCTAATTTTAAATCTGCAGCACTGGATGTTATGGAATTGTATGGGTCCATTGATCGTAAGCAGTTAATAGATATAGTCAAGTTATCTTTACATGATAAAGGCTTTCCATCTAATAAAGTTGACTTTATTGTTGGATTTTTGACTTGGCTGGATAAAAATTTAGTGGCTACATTTAAAGATTCTTGTTTTCAAATGATGAATGGTTGGCCTATGTGCCTTCCTCTAAGTGGAATTCTCTCCAGTATAGTTTTAGACCATTTTGAGCGTAGAATTATTCCTATATTTATTAACTCTGTACCAAATATTATCTACACTATATATGTAGATGATATATTTATTGTGGCTCCTGAAAATATCATTTTGGAGATTCAAAGTAGTATTTATGAGGCTACCAGTTTAAAACTTACGATAAATTGGGAAGATGCATTACAGGGAATGAAATATTTAGATATTATTGTGCATAGAACAGAAGATCATTTGGACTACCATATGTTTGTGAAACCTATGGAAGTTAGGGGTTTAATTCATCCGCATTCATACTCTCCTCAACTGCACAAGTTGGCATCTTTGAATTTGTTTTTATATAGAAACCACCATCTTTGTAAATTTGAGGCACATAGGAAAGAAAGTCTTATTTGTTTTATTGAGGACTTAGTGAAACTTGGACATAAATGTTCAATTATTAATAATAGAGTTGTAAAATTTTTACATAATTTGCAGTTTAAACCTGACAAGATGGAAAAACCTCGTATAGTTTTGCCATATATTCATTCTATTGCAAAACAGTTAATTAATAAGTTATCTCCAGATTTTCAAGAAATTTTTTATTCACCTCCAAATACGAATAGATTGGTTAACAATTCAAAATTTAAAATTGAATCTAATTTAACACAGCATGTGGTTTATAGTGTCTCTTGTCCTCATAAAGATTGTTGTTCTATTTATTATGGTGAAACTAAAACCAATATTTTAAATAGAGTGTCATAGCATAAATATTTGTATCATCATACTAAAACTAAAGTTTTTGGTAATTCAGTGTTTGTGGAACATGAAACTAAGGCTGGACACTTATGTCAACCAGTAGAGGCAAAATTAGTGTGTACGGAAAAGAATGATGTAAAGCGTAAGATTAAAGAAGTTTGTTTTATAGCTGGTAATCCCAATTCTATTAATAGAAAGGATTCTTGTTTTAATATTTCTAAAATATGGATGTTATAATATTTATTTATTTATTTATATTGTATTTTATTTATTTATTTAGATTTAGTTTACATTTTATTTGAGGTACGCATTTTGCTTATGAATAAGTGTTTATATTTTGTATTTGTTTGTATTGAGCTATGATTATGGAGGCTTAAGTTCCCCAAAAGCGCTCAGCTTTATATTTTTAATTTTATGTTTAAAGCTTCAGAAACTGTGTTTTATCACAGTTAGTTTTTAATTTATTGATTTTTTGTTGAAGTATATACATACATTCTTTTAATAATATAAAATGATTATGTTATAGGGTTTGCTTTCTTTGGCCAGTCTTGTTTAATTTTGAATTTAGGTAATTTTAATAATTTTTTGACTAATTTAGCTTCAGGCTTTTAATATATATATATATGTATGTATGTGCATGTATTGAACGGTGACAACATATACTTAATATAAAATATTTATTTTCATAATCTTTATTATTAATAATATTTTACAATAAAATTATTGATAATGATAACAATATTAATCAAACTTTACACTACTTTTATTTATTTTACTTTGAATGACTTTAAATGTTTTTGACAAATTAAAACAAATTTATATAAACTTTTTACATCACACATAGAAGTTAAAAAAAGCAATTTATCATCTGATTATTTGCTATTGATTAATAAAAAATATAAATCTTATATTTTTTAGCAACTTTTGCCATTTTTATTTTATGAGTTAATTATTTCTTTCCAAAACTAAAAGTCCACATTAACATATTTTTAATACACTTTAAAGTCTAATAATTAAAAAGAAATTATTTTCCAATCAAATTATTCATTAAAGTGTATAATTTTATCCAACAGTTTATCACATAGTTTCAGTATTTAGAAGAATAAAATTTCAATGCACTGAACAAATTACTGTAAATAAATAAACTTTGACATAAAATTCAATGTATGTCTAAAAACTTAAAAATTTAATATTATCTATTCAAACATATAATAATATTTAAAAAAAAATTTTAGTTTCATATATTAAAATGTATAAAAATGAATTCTACATATATAAATGAAATGCATAAAATGAAAAAAATTTATGATGAAAATTTACATAATACTAGTATTAAATAATACTGATATAAAATACAGTATGTTAATGAAAATGTTATATTTTTCATTCTCAGAACTTATTACATAAAATTATTAATTGCCAGATTTCATTTTATTTTAAATCCTAATGTCTTGAAAAACGTTTCATGACTATTTTTATAGCTTCTTTATTTTAATATTCAACCTTCAACTTAGAAATAATTTTTTAAATCTATTGCAACAATAAGGTTAAATTAAAAATAAAAAGAAAGAATATTTATTTACTTCTCATATTTCAAATTTACAATCAGTAGCAATGATCAAAAATCATTATTTTTTTTAAAAATATATATATATATTTTATTAAATCAAAAGAAATATTATTTTTTTTAAAAATATATATATATATTTTATTAAATCAAAAGAAATATAAATATTATTAATATTTTTGAAAAAGTTCTTAAGATTTTTTTGCATTATTTTAAAATTAAATAATTTTTAAGTAAATTGTTAAAATATAAAATATCTATGAAAATCAAAATTTTTACAATTATATAGTAGTGAATTTCTTCTAATATTTGTGTTTTTTATACTTTTAAAATAGGACATCAAAATGGGGGAAACATTGTATACAGTAAACATAAATGTATTAATATTTATAATATTGGTAGTAAAATACAAAATAATAAATAAAAGTTTTTTAAGAAATTGTGGTTTTTGAACACCATATTGATTATTTATCAACATATTTGGTTATATAATGCTTGAGTACAGGTTAGTTTTCTTTAAAAAATTATAAGATGAGTTACATTTTTTTATAATTGATTGCATCTTTAGATTTTTCCAGCAAAGCTCAACTCCCAGCTATTTAATTTATTCAAGTATCAAAAAGTTGTAATAACTTAATTTTATTTTCAGTTAATTTTATTAGGGTTTTACAATTAAATGCCAACTTAATATATAACTTATTCCAAGCAATTTAATAAGTCTTAATTATTATTAACAATTATTTTATTCTTATTATATGTTGATTTGAATTCATTTGTAATTAGAATTAATTTTCATTTATTTAAATATGAATTTATTTCCTGTCTAATGATAAAGTATTGCTAAAATTATTAAAATCTAGAATTACCTTTATATAGTCTCAAAGGTCTTAAAATTTAGTATTTAAATTAAACTACAGTGATATTTAAATCTAAATCTTTAATATTAGATATTATTTAATTTGCTTCTTTATAATAAAGTGTTTGTCTATATTATTTATTAATAAAAATATATTTGTTCATGCTAATATCAGAAAGATTAAATTAGTATAGAGTTAAACTATTTAATTTAGAAAGTAAAGAATTAATCTATTACTATTAGAAAGTTGTTAGTTTTTAATTAGAATCAACTTTAGAGAATGTGTGTGATTGTGCTTTCATTTATTAATTTTAGCTCTCACATCCTTGTCTTAAAATATCTTTAATTTAATTAACAATAAAGGTATTCTAGTGAACTTCTAATTTATTTTAGAATTGTTATAAAGAGTTATGAAGTATTATATTTAAAACAATATAATTTATACTGTATTACTTTATTTTTCTTTCATTGTAATAATTTTAATTTCACAAATAATTGTTTTAAGATGCTACATTTTTAATTAACAAGACTAGAATTTATGCAAATATATTTATATTTTTACTTTAATTCCCCAGATATGAAATTAACTTTTAAACTTCAGCATAAAAAGTCAATAGGTAGTGATATTAAAATGTCAGTTTTCAATCAGTCAAATCAATCACATAATGGGGGTATAAAAAGATATGCACATGAAAAAGACACATGCAGAAAGCATGCATAAAAAACACATACTAAAAAAAAGAAACTTGCTTATTGTCTTTTTTAATTAATTGCAGAATTATTCATAAGTTTAATTATTTTACACTATTTTATTTTTGTTTAGTAAAAATTTAATCTTAATAACATCTAATTCAGATATCAAAATTCTAAAAATTCTAAAAGTTAATTCAGATATCAAAACTTTAAGCTGAAGTCTATTGGGAATTCCAATGTCAACAGTTTTAAAAAAGAAATAATGGAAAATTGAACAATTATTTTTATACAAGTGTTGAATTATATTTATTCAATATTAATATATAATGAGAATTTTATATAGCTTGTTTCATTTATGTAAGAACTTTTTGTGCTTTTCAATTGTATACTTACAATAAACTTTATTCCAACCTTACTATTTTTTAGATCTAAACACTGTTTTTTTTTCAATATTTATACCAGTTCCTTTACATTTTTAAATACTTTGCTTTAATATTTAAAATAATTTTGAAAAAGTAGAAAATTTTATCAAATACTTTGAAATGTTTTGCCTTCAGTAATGTTTTTTAAAATATATCATTTTTATTATATTTAAACAATGGATTGGAAAAAACCATTTTCCTTTTAATGAATGAAGTATTTTTAATCCCAGTTAGAAGGATTTTTGTATTAATTTTAAAATGGCATTTTAAGTATTTTTTATAATTATTTATTGTTGCTGCTAGAGAGAAAGACAGTCACTCATATATTTCAACTTATGCAAGCTCAATAAGAGAAAATATATTTCAAGTATGTAAAATAAAATTTTATTAATTTCCTTTTTCATTGGAAAAGCATTATGTCTACACTTATGTTTAAAAAATAATATCATACCTTTAGCATGGACTTATTACTTAAATTTCCATTATTATAATTATTCAAATATATCTGAAACAAAAAATTGAAACAGCTATAATTTTTAATTATAAATGAACATGAAATATTTTTAATGAATTATAATTTGAATTACATAAAATTAGCTTTTAATGAATTCTGTTCTATTATATACTTGATCATTATTATGAGTGCTAAACCCTGCTCTCTTTCTAATAAAACTTGCTTATTTTTAAAGAATATTTGCTCCTATATCTCAGTACTGAATTATAATTTTCTGGAATAAATGAATAAGTTAATTTAATGCTATAACATATGTATCAGCATCTTACTTCTTTATAAAAAATTCATAAAACTGAATGGCTATTTATATGTTTATGCACTTATATTTTAAGGAAATCTCTTATACAAAAATAATTATGAATGCTGTGCACCTGATGTTTTAATTTGCTGTATAGTCAAAAAATGGAGAAAATTTTGTGTTTGTAAAACTGTATTCTGATAACTCATAAAAACTCCAGGATAAAAAACTTTAATAATTTAAGTTTTGGTAAACTTGATACTGTTAAATAATAATTTTATGCTTTTGTAATTTATTATATATGTTTATTGTTATATTATGCATTTTTGTCTGTTATTTTTATGTATTCATTATCAGTTGTAATATCCAGAAGTTTATGGAGTATTTATTATTTTATTACTATATTATTTCAATATTATATCATTTTAAAATTATTGTTTTGTCCCCTGTTGTGAGTAATTTATCTATATGAATAAAATGTTTATGCACAAGGAGAGATAATGTATATTATTTTGCTGTTCACTTTAGGTGATGTTTTATTAAGCCATGTTTGGAAAATAAAACTTTATCAGTTTTATACATCAGTTAATAATTATATTTGTTAGGAAATTGTGGCATTAGATTTCTCTTGTTTATGCTTATCTTGCCATTGCACTTTCCAAGAGAGGATGGCTGTGTCTCTCTCTTGATATTATTCTGTTAATATATGTATTTTATAAAGAGATGGAAACATTGTCTCTTTCTTATGATAATATTTTTTCATAAGTGAGATATAGATTTTATGTTTCACATTTTGCATAAATGATTTGTTTAGGGTAGTCCCTATTTATGGTGGTTTATTCTCCTTTTTTATATATGTTTAGAGACAAACATTCTAACATATTTATTTACCCTCAACAAGTAGGTGCTCTTTTGAGTTCATGCCATCATTAGGTTTGTTGCTTTAGTTATCTTTTCCTCTCAGAAATATTATATTTTGTATGTAGTCATGTGTGGAGTACCATATAACTTCATTATTATTATGGAAATTGATATTATTTATTTGTGAAGAATAACATCTTTTTTTCAGTTGCAATTTTAACTAATCTTAGTGTAGATTAGAAATTATTCTGATGTGTAGATCTGTTTTACTGTGTTTTTTCCAGAATTCCAGAATATAAGACCAATAGTTTTTATTATAGGCATAAATAAGCAATATACCCCATCTTAAGCATCAACTCATCACTAGATTGGTAAAACATGATTGATATTAAGATAGACTCATTGTTGTGATAATATTATAATGTGATTGGTATGCAAAAATATTGAACTTCATTTAATAATGCTTAAGTCAATAAAAGTTTTATCAATTAGGAAAAATACATAGCTCATTGTAATAATACCCATGTTAGAAAGCTTATATAAGTCAGATAAGTTAAAATACTTAATTACATTTTGTTTTATAAATTTATTTGTTTATTATCATAAACTGCAAACTTGTGAAATTGTATTTCTTCAATGCAATAAAACTATATAGCATTGTATTTAAATGAGATTGCTTTAAATTTGTAGATTTCCAAAGTGTTATTGAAATGTTCTTTTTGTCTAAATAAATGTTATATTTTGTTGTTAAATTTTTGTGTTCAATTTTAATATTACCTCAATTACATATAACTTATTGAAAAATCTTAACATTATAAAATAATGACACAATTATATTTGATTCTAGTTGTTGAGAATATATAAACTTGAAGTAAAGATAATAATCACATTGTTATGATCTAAAAATGTGGTGAATGCATCTAAAAAATAAAATATCCATTTTCAAAATCTTAAATGATCACTGTAATTCAATTTTAATTATTAAAAGAAGACTGCTTTTGTGTTAAAATTATTATCTGTTTATTCATTATCCATCATAAATTGAATTTTTAAATTGTTTATTTCAACTTCATATGAAAAGGTTGATATGAGCTGTTAATAGGATATTCTGATTGGCCATAAAACTCCTTATCCACTCTTGGTATTTAAATATTGTCCTAGAAGACTATTTTATTTTAAATGAAGAGTTTCTATGCATTTTACTTTTTTTTTTTAATTTATTATTATCGTTATAAATTAGGTAGACATTATCTTAGGGATAAGAGTATGTCTCCTCATATTTTTTCTAGGATGCCATTAATTATTTAATAACTCATAAATAAATAAAAAAAGTGAAAATTTTAATATTAGAAATGTCTAATAAAGAATATTGAGATCTTATTATTACAATTAATGACCAAAAAGAAATGTTTTTAGCAAAAGAAATTACCCTGAAAATTAATGTTGGCACAATTAAAACTTAAAAAATATTATTATCTTTATCAAGTGTTTGAATTGTGAATCAGATCATTGCAATGAAGTGGTGAGATGTGTAATTATATTGGAGGGAGATATAAAAATGTATTATGAGAAAAAAAAGTATGTTATATGCTAACTACTCTTGGTATGTGCTTTCAATATTAAGAGCATTATCTTCCTCTTAAAATGTATTAACTGTGAATTAATATTAATATAATGCTTAATTATTATTATCCTTACCCCTATGGCTCTGTTTACTATTGGCATATATTATATAAAAGAATCCTAAGCTTAGCCTGTCATGGTTAGTGATTGGTAATCATCATGCTCTACAAAAATTCTTTTAATTGGTTTTGCTTGGAGGAAACATTTGGGGGCGGGGGGGTAATCATTTTATCTTTTAATTGGTTTTGTCATTTTCATTTTTTTTTTTTTTTGGTTATAATTTTGACACCGAAGGATTACATTGCAGAAAAAGGCATATATTTATTTATAAATTAATTACTATTGTTTTTGAGGAAAAATTATAATATTGTGAGACTAAATGAAAAGGCAATGAGTTAAAGATGATTCATAATAATAATAATAACAACAAAATTATTAATGAAAATGTGAATTTAAAATGAGATAAGTGAAGTAAGTCCAATGTTAAAATACGACAAATATAAAATAAAATTAAAGATAAAATGCCCAAAAATATAATATTATTGAGTAACATTATAATATTATATTTAATATAGGGTATATAAGCACAGACTTTCACATGACCCACCACTCTCCACTCTATCTAATAACACTGATACACTCAAGCACATATATGCTGAAAAGATAAATAATCACAATATACGTATTTCATGCTAAACCAGCAATCATCAGTTGGTCCAGATTATCATCTCCCACACATATATACTATAAGTGCTTAGATATATATTAAGATAGACAATCTTCATACTTTAATGGGCTGGCTCCAATCTACTACACACTCCAACTCTTCAACCGTCCATCCAATTGAAAATCTGATGATGGAATGTATCTTTTTTATTATTATGGATATCACAATAGTCACTTTATATAATTAGATTGATGTAGCCTTTTAAGCAACAATTTTAGATATAAATTTAGAATTTCATTTTCAAAATAACAAATTTTGCTAGAAATCTATGTTGATTAAAATATAGTGTTTTTCTTAAATAAATATTATTGATTTAAAATCCAGTTTTCAGTATAGTCTTTGGAATGATTATTTTAAATCACTTAAATCTGATTAGTTTCTTATTCAAGACAAGTTTAATTTATTCTAACAAATCTTAGCTAGAGATAAATATCTGAAATATAAAAGTGTTACAAGCATTGATATTCATTCTTTACTTTTTCCTTATCTTAGTGTGCTCCATCGCTGTGCAATAATTTTTAATCTTTTAAAATACTTAATAATCAAACACTTATTTACAAAAAAAACATGATTGTTATTTTTTTACTTATTTAATAGATATATAAATTTTCTTTAGCTAGCTAATTATTAACAAATTTTATATATAGAAAACTGTAGCGAATCCATCTTGAAAACAAATTCACTAGTAAAGTGTATTAAACTCTTTAATTGTTCACTGGGTGAATAGATCGAAGTGTAGTTTATGTTTTGTATCTGGCTACATGGATTTGAATGTTCCAGTTATAGTTTTCAAGATAGTATTTTAATTACACATCCCATCAGTTGAAGAATGTTAGAAATATCATCATCATCAACCATTATCAATCCACTGCAGGATGAAGGTCTCTCCAAGTTTAATCCATCTTCTCCGATCTTTAGCTTCTTTTTCCACAACACCCCTGCACATTTTTTTATTTCATCCATCCATCTCACATGTGGTCTCTTTCTGGGTCTTTTACAATCTTTTGGAATCCAGTTTAAAATTTCAATTGTCCATCTGTTATCATTTCTTCTAGAAATATGTCCAGCCCAACTCCATTTCAATCTTTTAATTTTTTCAATAAGGTCAGTAACACCTGTTTGTTGTCTTACCCATACATTGCGTTTTCGATCTCTTCTTGTTACTCCCAACATACATCTCTCCATACTCCTTTGAGTGGTCTGAAGTCTCTGTATTGCTCTTTTTTGTTGTTGTTGTTGTTGTTAGGTAGTATATGAGTGTTATGTTGATTCTGGTTTATATTTATTATCACATATTACTTGTTTATTTTACTGGTTTTATATTTCTAACTGATAAAAAATATATTAATATTTTTTATCAGTTAGAAATATAAAACCAGTAAAATAAACAAGTAATATGTGATAATAAATATAAACCAGAATCAACATAACACTCATATACTACCTAACAACAAAAAATAGAAAAAATAATCTATTCTTTTAGCTTTCAATCTTCAAAAGCTTTCATTTGCTGTTGTTTGTGAAAATTAAGAATAAAGACTATATATCATAATTTACCCATATTTTTCTTCTTTGCCAATGTATGAATATTATTTAGTAATACCTTTCAGAGAGGTTGATTTAATCATTTTTTAATTTTATATACATCACACTATCTGTACTTGATATTTACATTTACAAACTTATATTTTATTACTATTATATAAGTTTTTAAAATTAAATTAAGTCTCTATCCTTTATTTTAATTAATAATGGTGTATTTAAATCAGGTTAATATTAAATTTTCATTATGAATTTTTAGCGATGTTAAGAAATGCAAGTTTATAAACTTTGCAAGCTAAAGGAATAGGTGAATTCATTCTATTCTTTATTATTTTCTGATATATGAGTATTTTTATTCATAGCTTTTCTGGGATTTTTACTGAATTTCCCATTTATGTTAAGCTATTCAATGTTTATATTTATAAACCGATAGTTGATTATTGTTATATACATTATTAAAAATGAAATTGGGTTTCTATTTTCTGCTTGAACAATAATAATTTCAAAACAATTAATGCCATATTTAAATCATGCTAATATATAATTTTCATTCTTAATTTTTAGAAACATCAGCAAATCAGAACATATAAAGATTGAAAGCTGGAGGAATAGATGAATTCTTTCTATTTATTATTTGCTGACATAGTAGTAGTATTTATCCATAGATTTTGGGAGAGTTGTTTTATTTCTGTTTGGATTTCATATATACTAAATAAGCGCATTTGATATTTATATAAAATAATAATATAAACTTTATCATGAATCTTCTAAAAGATCAAAAATTAAAACTCTCAAAGCAGTTTAGTTGTGCACAAATAATTTTCTTATCATATGTTTAAAATAAAAACAACCCATAGACTTATAGTAAATATGTTGTCATCATATTAGATTTATATATATATATAAATAAAAAAAAAAAGCTTGTTTAGAGCTATTAGCACGCTCTTAATTTTATATATATATATATATTGAACAGTGATATCTGACAAACTAAGATTCTGTTAAGATCTTTTTCAACAACAATATTATAATCTTGTACAATTGTTATGTGCAATTGGCAAAAAAGGTAGATTTTTGTACAACTTATACTTTATTGATGATAAGCATACTTTTGACATAGATATGTCATATTTGTAATCCAAAAAAGAGAAAAATAGCTTGAATAATAATATTGGTATATTTTTTATCAGTAGTGGATTATATTCTATGCAAATATTTAGATATCAAACAAATAATCAGACTCTAAGTCAGATTTGAATCTCATTTTGTAAATATGGTAGGCTAATATCCTAACTATTACACCAATAAATCATGGTTCCAGGAACTTGCACATTTATAATTTCTGCATTCTTTTAAACTATGTTTTAGCTTTATGTTGCATTTTATATAGCGGTTTAACTTTTAATAAAAATAAGCAGGAATTAAAATAATTTATTTTCTTCTGGGATTCTAATTCATCCAATACATATCAGTGAGGCAATGATTAATTTATCATAAATTTTTAATGGATTTTCTCTTCGAAACTTTTTATATTGTTTTTCATTTGAATTTTTTTTTCTTATAACCATCTGCCAGTTTATATTTGATGAATAAAAAAAAGATAGAAGGAGAAATTTAATTAGACAATTGCTATTTTAAAAAAAGCAATATATATATATATTCATTTTTTATTTTGAAACTTAACAAAATTAATAATTTATTCATATACTACATTTATATAATTCAGTACAACAGAAATTAATTAAAAATTAATGTTTATGCATCTATGTATCTATCTATCTATCTATCTATATATCTATCTATATCTTAACATCCATTTATCTATTTATCTATCTATGTGTCTGTCTATCTATCTATGTATTTATCTGTCTCTATTTTTCTTTCTATCTCTTTGACTATCTCTCTATTTTTCTGTCTATCTCTCTATTTATCTTTCTATCTATCTATTTACCTCCCTACCTATTTATTTATCTACCTATTTCTAAATATATAGATGCATACATACATATATATCAATAGAATTTTTTTTATAAAATATGATTACATTAATCTTCCAATATTATATCTCGCCTTCTACAAAAATGATATCAGTTTAAAATTTATTACCATATTTGTAATTAGGTAACAGGTAAAAGAAAAAGATTAAATAAACTTTAAATAGCGCTCCTGGACAAAGTCTTTGCGAAGGAACCACTTACAAAAGTTCAGGGAAAAAGAAAACAACTCATAAGCTGACAATTGCCAAGTAATGACATTTAAGCAGGTTTTTTTTTAATTCTTGTTTTATCAACTAACTAGAAGTAGAGAGATATTCATTTATTGACCAATATTATATAATTGGCTAAAATAATATGTGTAGGTTAAATAACTGTAAAAAAATTAAGTCACTCAGCTTGAATTTGAACTTAGGTGTTAAACATATCAAGTGCTTGTCCTAACAATGCAATAAGTAGCATTCTGCTTTAACTTACAAAATCCATAAACAGATCTTCAATATCAGTAATTAAATGGTGATTGCAAAGCAGAATATTATTGTTTGTGTATATTCTGCATTCAAATAAACTTTTTGAAAAAGATATTCATCTCACTTTAAATTACTTATAGCATAGTATGATGATGAAGAGATTGAAAACGAAATTAGTTAATGGATTAAACAAAAACTTCTATGCTGCTGTTTTTGAGAAATTGATAAAGTTATGAAACAAATGCATAAATGTTATTAAAAAATATGTTCAAAAATTAAAATCTTTAGATTTTAGTTTATTTGTTTTGACTTTTTTAACTATTTAAAATCTATCTACTGGATTTTCCTTATATAAAATAATGCACAAAGTTAGAAATGAATTGGGGTTACTAAAATTTGCAGTTACTGATCTGGGATCAGATCTATGTTACTATACCAGCAGATTGTCTTGGAGTTAAAACATTAGGCTTTTTTTTAATTTCAAGCATTTAGTTTAATAATAGACAAAACATTAAAGTTTACTATCAGATGCATAACTGCAATATATTTATCATTGCATTTCAATTCTTATTGATAAATGCAAAATCCAGAAATTATCCAGTAATCACTGATTCTGTAAGGTTACTATAAATTACTATTAAAAAAATCTGCTATATAAATTCATATAACAATACAATACTACCCAAAACTACTAAACTTTTTCCACAACCATGGTTTCAAATAGATCTTTTCAAATGAAATCCACCTAAAGATATTATATATATATATATATACCTAAAGATATCACCTATATATATATATATATATATATATATATATATATCAAATAAAATAGCATCTTTAGTTGAATTTCATTTGAAAAGGTGTACTTGTTAATAAATGAAATAATGGTTGTGGAAAAATTTTAGTGAAGTTTATTTCTTTTGCCTGGTAATGTAATGATACATAAATTTTTATTATATTTATAATTATATTACAGCATTAGGCAGTATTTATATATATATATTCTAACCTCCCCCCACCGTTCTCGTCCTCTCCACTAGTTTATATACTGTTTAAAATTTTTACGGGTTCTAGCTCAGTTTAACAAATAAATAAATGAAATATCCAGCATTAATTAAAATGATTACTAGCTCTAATTTTTAAAATACAAATACGTTTATATTTTTAAAAAAAATGAATTAACAAATATTTACTATTTCATGAGACATGGAGTGACGACACGGGGAACGAGATAGACTACATTGAGATATTATCCACATGATACTATCTCAATGGCATAAGAACACTATTCCCCCTTTTACTATACTAAATAACTAACTTATAGTATTCTTACGACTTTCTAAGCTCTTTTCACTACGACTAAAATAATAATCATGTCTTAATATTCTTTGTAATAAGAATCTAGCTCAATTAAATAAAATTAAGTAAATAAATAGAATAAATAAAACAAAATCAAATCTCAGGTTCATAAATTGTATTCTAACTGATTTAAAATTACGGTAGTAAACTATGAAAAGGGAATTTTATGTCATAAATTCACTACGCAGTCACTAACAATAATAAATAATAATAATAACAACAATAGTATAATATAATCTTATTACTTCCTAAATGAAATAAATAATTAAGTACGTGGTAGTATTTTAATAATCTGACAACCGAATACGTGTGGCAACAATAGCATATATTTTAATGTAATATTGTGGCAACCAACTTATGACCAATAAATGATATAATTATGATCTTTTAATTTTATCATACAAATAAATTTTCAAAATTATTATAACACTTTAGGTTTACCTTTTTGTGCAAAACTATATGTCTGTTTCAATTATAAATGTATTGTGATATCATGCATCCATGTGGAGAAATAACAACGAAGACACAAAACTTTAAAATAAATTTACAACAAAGTTTATTAATAACATAAACAAATAACAATATTTTACATTATGTACATGGATATCCTTACTCTCCTATCACAAAAGTATTTTTACTAGTTTATAAAAATGAAATCAAACTTCTACTTATTTTTTTTTTTTCTAGTTAACTCTTATCTTTTAAATGCTTAAGAAAATACAGTATTATTATTATTGGATTTCTTATTATAGTTAGCTTGTTACAAAAAGGTGTTTCTCATATAATTATTATTAACACTTTGTATCCCTACTATTATTAAAATTATATTTTTAATTTTTTTTTTTTAAAATTACATTCGTAATAAACATTCTACAAAAATAATAAAATTCTATTTTTTTTATATTGGTTGTATGGAATCCTACTAATTCAAACATTCTTCTACATTCGGTATTAGGTTTTATTGTTCCTTATCTGATGTTTATTAATCTAATATACTCATTCAAGCCTTACTTCGGATGGTAATTACAACTATTAACACACCATGCACAAATATATGTCTATTACACATTATTGAATTATTTTCTTAATAAATATGCAATATTTATTTTTTAAATATTATTTAAAACATTCAAATTTTATTATCACTTAAAAAGCTTTGTTTAGATTTCTTTTTAAAAAATCTTATATTCATTTCCGAATTAATTTATAAACTGTATTATATGATTCTTTCTCTCTTTATGATATTTTTTGACTTTCAATTTCAAAGTTACACAATTCTAACACATTCCAGTAAATAAACTATTCTTACATAAACGATAACGTATCTTCAGTTCTATTTTATTCATTATTTCTGTGAAAATATCTTTCTGACGATGCAGATTCACGAAACAAGGATAGCGAAAATAGATGCATAGGATCAAAAATAACTAGAATATTATCCGTCATAAACCTTGACAATAATGGCACAGTGAATTTAAAGACACTATAGAGGAGTGACCTTTGTCTGTCTACCCACCTCTATTATAGGAGTGATGCTAAAGCTATTTCTTCAGCTTTATATAACATCAAAAAGTTTAAAAAATACGCAAAAACACTGTCCAAAATATATGTGTTCAGTGATAGGGCTTAGTTAGCTATACTGAAATCACACAAACTAACTATGATCCAAATACTTTATTTTTCTTATTTCTTAACAAAAACATCATCTTGGTTTCCTCTACACTAGTACTACCAAGTCACTATCCGATCTTATTTCTCAAGATTTTTCTATACGGTCGACCAATTCCTATCTGCATTTCTAACAATAATAAAATTCATTTACTTCAAAACTATTCCGCTGTTCTTTAAGAAAATCTTTTACTACTTTTCTCGTATACTTATCATATACAAACTATTTTAAAATATCTGAATACTTTATTACATGAAAGTTCAAAAGAATCACACAATTGTTCTATCGAATTATATTATTAATATATTCTAAATAACTTATTGCATGTATATTTAAAATTACTCCTATCTCAGAATATGTTTTAATGTTGTATAAATGTGTACATAGAATTTAAACTTTCACACATCATTCTTAATCAATAGATGATCTAAAAAAAATACATTATGCATTATAAATAAATATCAAAATTACCAAACGATCTTTATCTTCTCGATCGTGTTCTGTAGGCTTCACCATCCCATTGATTCTTGTAGATATATGATTTCCATACACACACTTTATTTTTAAAACAATATTTCTATCATTCTATTAAGCTATTATATTTAATTTTTTAATATTACTAAAATTATGTTTATATGTTTTCCCTAATCTCACATAGCATTTTATATTTAAAATAAATTAGTAAAATATTTAAATTATATTTACGGTACTTCTTTATCGAACTTGCTTGAAAATCGTTCATATTAAAACTAAAAAAAAATATTTTATTTCTTCTTCAGTCACTTAATGTTCTATTCTAAAGTAAAACAATTACTACTCTGTTTAATAAATATTCATAGATGACAATCCTTGGTTTTATAATATTTAACACTACATTTAATTCTTGATATTAATTTATCCTGTAAATAAAAAATGTCTCCATATTCTCTTCCAATATTGTCTGCTAATATTTTCCCGCGCGACTTTTTCGATGCATCCTCTGGGTACTTTTATTCAAATATCTAAATAAAATTTTTCTGTTTCCATGGATCCATTTTCATTAAGTAATTTAATTTTATATTTTACCAATCAAGCATTTTCTCCATTGAATACTTTACAATATTTTTCTCTGATTAGATAAAGTTTTCGGCTCCTTTTCTTTAAAACATAATAACTCTTTCATATTACTCTATAACTTTTTCTTTATTTTAAAATTCTGATACTATATTTTTATAATGTCTCTTTTTAAAAGATAAACACTCTTTCTTCATTATTCATTTACATAATTTTTCTTTGTAATAAAAACGCATATTAAATTTTTTCCATAGAGAAGTATAACATAACTTCAAAGTAGCCTTATAAAATTGGTGCGTCATAATTTTTTCCTGACGGCAAGTAACTTCTCCTTTAGGTTTTCATACAGCGTCCCAATTATATTTCTTTGAGTTATAATGATAAGTTTCTGGTTGAGCATAAATAAAGCTATATTAAGACAATTTCCAAATATTTTTCCTTTAGCAATATTTTTAGGTAATTTTCTTTGTACTTCCATTTTACTGTAGGTTTTTGGTTAAACTTGAATAAAATTCCCTGGTAAGATAACTTTTAAAATTAGCAATCCATGTCGATACAGTCAAAATATTATATGTTACTAAAGAACTTTTAAAATAAATACTAAATTTTAAATTTATATCACTTTTCCAGCTACGGTGTTATCAGCTAAAAAAAATATGTTACTTTCTCTTTCACTTACACATTACTTCTCCCTCCCGCTTCGTATAATTCTTCTATTTTGTCTGCTAATTTACCTCCGTTGATTGGTTAATGATTTTTTAGCGCGAACAAATTTACACATTTAGTTATATAACAGATTAGTCTTTTAAAAATAAAGACTTGATGACGTAATGTCTTAAATATTATTTAGACTAGTACTTTTTAAATTCAATTATAGTTTTATAAAATTATTTAAACTTTTAAAATAATTATTAAAATAATATTTATTATTTTAACTTTTACTTTAATGATCGATGGCAATTATATTTAGTTTCAAATTCACAAACTTTATTATTATTTTAACAAGCGTGTGTGTGAAGGTATATAATATACAGTCACGTGTTTACTAACTTTATCAAATGATTTTTTATTTACGTCTCGGTCTAAATTACCAAAACTGATATATTTTTATAAAAAATTTGGAAAATGATTAAAAATGTTGAACTAAATATAACTCTCACCATCCTAAAGTTCACTTTAAAATATACTCTATTAGTTTTGACTATTAAATATAATTATAACACTACATGTAGCATTTATTTAATTTATTAGTTTTAAAATATTATACTCAAATTATTAATATGCTTTTTAACTACTTATAGCTGTATTATTTTATATGGCCAGCTTTTACAACCATAAGCAAGGATATTATTAAGCTTTATTTAACTGTTTTCTTTTAAAATAATTTATTACACTGTTATATACCAGGTATTTTCAGCTTTAAATTGTACTATAAAATCTAATTATCCTATTATTATTTATATATCATACAAACATAACTTAAAATTTAAAATTTTTTAGTAATTGACCTTTCTACCTTATTATGACCTACAGATAAGGGCACAATATATATATATATATATATATAGTGCCCTTTTCTATAGGTCAGAAATAGCTTATCACAGTAAATTATTAAAAATTTTAAATTTTAGAATATGTTCTCTTGGTCTGTTGATTATATTTTGTTAATAATATCTTAAGGTATAATTTAAAGCTAAATGAAAATACGTAATGCTTAAAAAATTATAATGAATCACTTAAGAACAGTTAAATAAAGTTAAAAATATTATTTCATATGGTTGCAATAAATAACTCAGCTATAAATATTTAAAAGTATGTTTAAAAAGTTCAATTTTAATAGTTTTAAACTTATATTTAAGTAAATGTTATATTTAAATTTATAATCATATTTAATAATCATAATTAATATCGTATCTTTTTTAAAAAGTAATTTTTATGGTAGTGAAGGTTATATTCGGTTCTATATTTTCCAAATTATTATTCCAAATTATATAATGGTATTATTTTATTTAATACAAGTGTAGCAATTTATTGTTATTCCTAGACAGAAATCGGTAATAGCCTGTCTTGATTATTAATCATGTGACTTGTGTAATATAGAGTTGCACACACTTGCTTGCTAGAACTTATTAGTAAAATTTGAAATAGTGTAAAATTGCATTATAGAATTGAATAGAATCATTACCTATCATAAGAGCTAATAATAAATATTAAGTTAACTGGCGTTATAACATGTTTAAACAATGCAATAAAAAGGAGTACAGTTAATAAAAAAGTTAAATATTTTGTTAAAATAAAAAATAGATAAATTAAATATTAAAAGTGGGATAATTTATTAAATAGTGTTTTTAAAAGTCTTTTTACAGATATTTAATCAATTTAGTAAAATAATAATTGATCTAAAAGTAATATTTTTAAATATTTTTTAAAGTTTTTAATATGTCATAATTTTTATTTTGAAATTTAATTATGTAAAACTGAAACATATGCAAATTTGATATCGAACTAAAAGTAAGAATCAACCAATAGGATAAGGTATTCTTACAAGGTATAAATACCATTGCAGTTGATTTATCAGTGTCTGATTAAAAAATGTATTGAAGGTAGCAGAGATCATCTCAAAGGTGATAGTAATTTTAATTTTATTATTTTAGTCAATTTTAGTGCTCTCTTATAATCTTATTTGCAAAAGCTAATTGATATTTTAAAAAGTGTTTTGCAAAAAGAGAGTGTACAATAAAAATATTAATAATAATTTCATTTAATATGCCTTGTTAAATTTTTAAAAGTCCATTATCAGAAGTATTTTGTCAAAGTCTAATTTAGAACTTTGCGATAATTAAATGGATATACAAAGAAGTAAAATATATTCAATTTATGATATTTAAAAAATGAATATAATATTTGTTAATACAGTTTCATTAGTGCTGAACAAAAGAACTGTTATAATAAATAAAATAGCAGTATGGACATTATACAAGAAGCTTAGATGGAAAAGATATTTGCTGTCCAAAAGTAAAGATGCACTATTTTTATATAGAAGATAAACTTGTCCAAAATTAAGAAATAATAAGACAATTATACTTTGTGATAATTTGATAAAAATATCATGTTAAAAGAGTAAAATGTTATATCCTTTTTAAAGGAAACATTTTTAAAGAATATTTTACAAGAAATTATTTAAGAAAGTTA
The DNA here is from genome assembly GCA_028023455.1 of Epiperipatus broadwayi. Classification (NCBI taxonomy): domain Eukaryota; kingdom Metazoa; phylum Onychophora; class Udeonychophora; order Euonychophora; family Peripatidae; genus Epiperipatus; species Epiperipatus broadwayi. The sequence goes on along the minus strand of JAQFVV010013571.1, from coordinate 52,779 downwards.
ATCATGGAAAATATTTGCTAAAGCATTTTATATATAAAACTTGTGGTCTCAAAAGGGTGAAATGCATTTAGAAAAGATTTTTTTTAAAAAACTTGGAGTTTTAAACTGATGGAAATAATACTAAGTGAAAATAAATTTATCAAGGAGGAAACCTATAAGAAAGTGAATATGTGGGTAAATAAAAGGATGGATCCATGGAAATAGACTTTTATTGCGAAAAAGTTTACTGGATATACCACAAGTTAAGCAAATGGATGCATCAGTACACCGATATGGATTATAGAAGCTTCATGGGATTATTATAGTATTATAACTTCAATAATTATCTTTCTGGACTGTGGAATCCATAAACCATTAATCTATAAACTCTTATAGGACAGATTGATAATTATTTTGTTTAATTTTCAAGATTTTAAAAAGACGTTGTCGTATTATTTTTTACTATGTATTTTTTTTTTAAATTGCTCACTGCCACCTGCCCAACAATTGTTCATTGTCAAGCAAGAGAAACATAGCAATGGGGGAAATTGTAAAATTCTCTTGAAGTGAACTCTTTTTTTTTAAGGAAAAAAAAAATTCTTGAGAAAATAATAAACATTTTTTGAACTTTAAAGAACCTTGTCAATTGAAGAATTAATTGAAGATACACGTAATTATAGTCTTGATTTTTTTTTTTTTATTAACTATGTTAAAGTGTAAATTTTCTGTTTTATAAGATTAGGGAACATGAACATTAATCTATTGATAACATTTAAATTCTATAATATAATAATTTTAATAATTTAAATAAGAACATTTTAAATAGAAGCATGGATGTATATATTTTTTATGTATGCAATGTTATATCTAGTTGGAGAAAAGAAGACTTTAAAAGTGATAATGATGAGCTAATATCACTTGGTAACAACTGATGAATTATTGATATTTATTGTGATGTATTTTCTTGTTTTCCTTTTTTACAGATTGCCTATGAAATAATGTATGAAGTATGAATGTTAAAATATATGCATTATACAACATTTTAAAACATTATGAGATCAGGATTTATGTGGGAATATGCATACTATGATTTTATACTGATAATATAAGTCAACAGGATAATAAATATTTATGTGATTCTTTTTAAAGAACTTTCATATTATTGGATGATCAAAATATTATGTGTTTAGTTTAGAATACGAAAGTAAAGCAAACTTTTTTTATAGATTAGCAAGATTGCTCTAATTATACTTGAATTTTATTTATTATTTGAATATGCAAGTTAGTAAATTTGTCGATGTAAGACCTGGTAAATCTTTAGGAAATAAGAATAGGATAGTGATCTGGTATTAGTAATATGGTTAACATGTCCAGGAGATTATTAAGTTAGGATATTTGGGAAATATGAATAGTATTTTATAATATTTGTGAATGTGCAATGCAGTTAACAAAAGCCCTGTAATTGTATATTTATTTTGGACAGTGCTTATTTTTCTTGGAGTATTGATTGATGCTCAATAAAGCTAAAGGAATAGCTTGACATCATTTATAGTATTTGAGGATATTAGACAGGAAAAGGTCTTGCCTCTAGTTTTATAAATACTCTGTGCCATGGTATATTTTATTCGATACCAGTTATAAGTTATACTCTAGTTTTTCTTCCCATCCTATAAATCTATTCGCTATCTATTTTCCAAAAAGTAGCTACATCGTACAGTATGGTATACTTAAAAGAAAATAATAGATGATTTAGAGTTAAAGATATGCAATTGTTTGGAATGAGAGGAGTTAATTTACTTGTATGAAGAAATAGAATTTGTATGAATTGGAATTGAAAATCCAATGGACTTCAAATGAAAGAATCATAAATATGTTATAGATTTATTTTATTTTGGAAATAAATATAAGATCTTAAGAATAAAATATGTAAAGCAAAGTTGCTTTTGAAATATTAAATAATATTTAAATATTTATTTCAATTTTTAAAAAATGAGTACTGCATATTTTTAATATAATGCTATAAAGTAAAAACGATCTACACAATAAGTTTAGGTACAATTTATAATTATTCAATAATAGAGAATGTAACAGTAATTATCATTATATGGTATTATAATATTGTTATAATGGAATGTATTATAGTTAATAAATAGTGAACAATGGTATCCATAATTTAGAAATAAATTATCAATAGATATTTTACATGATATCGATAATATTGTTAAAGTGAAATTGTCTAGTAAAAAAGAGGATATCCATGTTTTCGATTAGTATTATTTTATGTTTATCCGTACTATTTTTCTATAGATGTTTAATATAAAAAAAGAAGCATACTTGAATAATAGCTAAAGAATGTAAAATATATTTTGAGTAAGCATTAAATAAATGTATTTTTTTTTTGTATAAGATTGATCAAACAGGGATTAATAATATTGTATTATTTTATTTTAACTTTGATTTAAGTCAGAGTAAAGACTTAACGAGATTCGAATATAAAGAATGTATAATGGCGCAAATCTTTAAGATATTTTAAATGTACATATTGTAAATAAATTGTTATGTTGTTAATATTATAATAAACTTTGTTAAAATTTGTTTTCTCAAAATTTGTGTGTTGGTTTATTATTTTTTCCAACTTCATGAATTTGAACACAGAGTTAATAAAATTAAACACAATATTTTTTGCACAGAAATAAATAAAGAATTATTTTAAGAATTAGAATATTTATTAAATAATCATAGTTTTACAATATCTTATGGTCATAAATTAGTTATCATAATAATACATTAAATTATATGCTATCAGTTTCCACACACTCGTTTGTCAGATTATCAAATGCTACCACGTATTTATTAAGATTTTATTATATTATTTTATTATTTTATTATGGTAATAAAAATATAGTGAAAAGAAAAGATATACAGAATTAGTTATACAATGAAGAATATTATTATTATTTATTATTATTAGTTTAAGTGTAGTAGATTATGACATAAAATCCCTTCTCATATTTTACTACCGTAATTTTAATTAACTTAGAATAAATTTTATGAACCTGAGATTTTATAGAGCTAAATTATTATGAATAGAAGATTAAGATTTAATTATTAGCTTAATCTTAGTGAGTAGAAGTTATTAAACTCGTAAGAATAATATAAGTTTGTTATTTGAAATGATAATAGGGGGGATAGTGTTCTTATGCCATTGACGTAGTATCCTGTAGGATATTGGCTCAATGTAATCTATCTTGTCACCTGTATTTTCACTTCCAAGTCTCATGAAAATATCAAATATTTATTTAATTTATTTTTATAAACTGAAACTTATTCATGTATTAAATTTGAGCTAGTGAAATATTTAATTTTAATGCTGAATATTTTATTTATTAATTATTAACTGAGCTAGAACCCATTTTATTTTATATAATATACTGCCCGGAAGTGAGGATACAAACGGACCAGGTTAGAATATATATATAATAAAATACAAAGAAAATTACTTGTGTATATAAAACTACTTTAATATTTCAACCAGATTCTTTGGAAGTTGAAAGAAAAGAATTTCTTTTACCTAAGAAAAGCAAGAAGCAATTAGATGTTCCATCATTGGTTTTTACTTTGAATAGGGATTTACCTTTATTTAAAATCTATTTTTTTCAATTCACCTAAAGTTGTATATGAAAGACATAGATCATTTAAAGATATAATTTTTAAAATAAATTTTATTAGAAATTATAAAAATTATATTAGAAATTATGTATCAGAAAAAGGTTGTGATCCATGTGATGATAAAAAATGTGTTACATGTAAACATTATTGTGACAAGAGTGATCCAAAGCACTAGTAATAATAACTTTATATGACATATTCCTAATTATATCATGTGTAAAAGTGTAAATTTAATATGTTTAATAGAGTGTAATAGATGTTTAAACCATTATGTAAGTGTCAGCAAACAGTCTACATGTCAGAATAACTAACCATAGATTTGACATTTTTCATAAGAATGAAGACAGACTGGTATCAAAATACTTTAATTTATCAGATCATTCAATTGATGATTTAAGAGTAGTGATATTATAGAAAGTTTTTTCTCACAAGAGTGAGAAAACAAAAGGAAAGTTTTTTTTTTATTTATTTTTGAATTCAAATCTTATACTCACATTGAATCTACTTAAACATAGTCATTATTACATCTTTAAATTACCTAGTTTCCTAATACATTTATTATTATTATTATTATTATTATTATTATTATTATTATTATTATTATTATTATTATTATTATTATTATTATTATTATTATTATTATTATTATCATCATCATCATCATCATCATCATCATCATCATATTTGTATATTTTTATTTATATTTATGGGACTATGGATATACACTTTTATTTAAAATTAATATTTAATTACTATTAATGTATATTTATTTTAATTTGTGCTAACTATAATATTTAATTAATATACAAATAAGTATTTCCGTTTTTATATAAGTATTAATGAGTACAGACCATGCTTTTTACATACACATTCATTCATTCAGTCATATATATATATATATATTGTATTTTTTTAAATTTAAATTAAGTTTGCAGTCCTTTGTACTTTTTGATTAGTACATAATACAGTTTTTTGTTGTTTTTTTAAATGTATGTTGAAATAAATTTGTTATTGATTGGGTTAATTTTTTTTAGTAAAATCTTTAAATCAATAAGGTTTTTGTGTGTGTGTATCGGTGAAATATGTTTCACATGTAATTTTTGAACACTGCTATTTTGGTTAAAACATTAAAGTAATTTTATAGACTAGTAATTTTCTTTGTCTTTTATTATTTTTTTGTTTATATTTTCTTTAGATAGTCTTTATATATATATATATATATATCATGGAAATCATATCATATATCACATGACTTAATTTTATATATCATTATATAATATATAAATAAATATTAAAAAATACAGTACTTAAAAGTTTATAAAAAAATATATCTATAAACGTTGACATCATGGAATTATGGGAAAGTTGACCTTTCAAAGTATTAATTGATAAAAACTACAAGGATAGTTGAAAGCACTTCTAAGTGACATTTATAGATATATTTTTCTTATAAACTTTTAAGAACTATATTTTCTTAATACTTATTTATAAATTTACATATATTATTTTGAAGAAATACAGACATCAATTTGTAATATTATAAATATATATATATGCATGTTTATTTAGAAAAAAAACAGAAGTGTGTGTGATTAAATAATAAAATTACAACCACAGGTTGCAGTAACTAACTTTCAATAATTGTCATAAAACATATAGAAAAAATCTATAAAACATCATACTGTAATAAAGAACAAGAAAACAAAGTCTCTCCTGCAATTAATATACCTTCTGAATTGGCAAATATTTTAAATAAAGAGGTGAGACCTGCAATTAAATCAGTAGAGAAAACAGATTCAAGAAATGATGAAATTATTAATATTTAAAAAAAAAACAGGTGAAAAAATATAAAAATTTCTGGCAAAGTTAGATACCAAATATCCAAATGATAAAGATATTGCTGATAATTAGAAAAAGACAGTAATAATACTGATATTTAAGAAAAGTAATAAAAATATTAGAAATTACAAATCTATCAGTCTTGTATCAGTTCTATACAAAATATTGGCTGATAATTATCATTTATCTACAATGACCATTGTGGATATCAAAATAAAATCTGGATTTAAAATGATTTATTACAATGAATCATGTATGTGTATAGAGATAAATTATAGAATCTACCAATGAATATGAGTAGCTAGTGTGTTTTGGATTTGTAGATTATGTAACAGCATTTGGGTCTATAATCATTTTCAAAGTGATTAAAGTTTTATCAAAATGCAACAACAGTGATTAGATTGCATAGTAATACTAAGAAGATTATCAATGAGAAGGGTGTATGATTGAGATTTCATGTCCTTAATTATTTTACAACAGACTTACAAGAAGAATTTTGTCATTTCAAAAAAGATGCTAAGAGAGTAAAAGATTATTTAAGTCATGTAAATTTTGCAGGTGGTAGAGTTGTTTTTGAAAATAGCATTTCAGGGCTTCAGGAAATATTGCAAGAGTTATCAGATAAAAGAAATAAGAAGTAAACATAAATGCTAAAAAGACTAAACTAATATTAAATGGATTTCCTCAGAAGAAAAAAATAGCATGATATTATGAATTAGAAGAAGTTGATAAGTACAAACACTTTGTTCAGATTATTAGTGGGTAAAAGTAATCATAGAATTAAACTTATTTGGAAGCTTTTGTTAGAAATAATTTGATATTAAAATGAAATATGCCTATTTATTTGAAAAGAAAGGTATTTAATAAATATGTTTCACCAGTTTTTATTTATAGATGTGAGACTTTGATATTTATTAGAAAAGCAATATGGAGATGTCAGACCATTAATGAATATGTTAGGAGTAACAGGAAGAATCTGAAAATAAAATACATGGGTGAGAGAACAAACAGGTATCACTGACAACTTGAAAACACAAATATACTGTGATAGAGGTAGGCTGGGCATATTGCTAGAAGAGGTGATAACAAATATACAGTTGAAGTTTTAAATTGGATCTTGATTTAAATGTCCTGGAAAGAGACCACATGTGAAATGATTGAATGAAATAAGAAAGTTTGCTGGTGCAATATAAAGAAAATGGAAAGATCTTCATCCCACACTAGTTCAGTAATCTTTAAAAATGATAAAAAAGAATCTTGATTTTAAGAATTTTTTTTATTCATTTATGTTTTATTGACATGAAATGCTTTACTCTGTGTATTAAGGTTATCTCTAATAAACAGTGTGGACATCTAGTAGTTGATTTTTATATAGGCAAAAAAGCCACCAGTATTTAAATGACTAATAAAGGTACAAAACACATGTCATTTATTATATTTATAAAATCGAATTAATTTTCTTACCTTTTTCTGTATAAATTTGTTAACCATCATCTCTCAACTGAAAATACTGGAAAATGCCTTTTCTCTCTCTCTCGTTAAATGTCAATTTAAAATAAATGGCGTTTAATAAAGTCAGTTGATTTCTTATTACATGATTATTTTTAAAGATAAAATTGGAAAACAATAGAATAGTGAAATATTAGTCCAGCATGGTTTAGTGCAGCAGTAGACCTTGGAATGTAGGTACTCAGATGGGTTGCAGTCCTGACATTTTCGGCGCTAATCTTCTTATGACTTCCGGGTAAAAAAGCCATTGCATTGTTTATTTTAATGAAATATTAATTTGTCCTTTGGCAACAAGTTATTAATAAAAATTACTTTAAAAAGTAAAAATATTTAATGAATATTACAAGTAATGAATTTAAATTTTTTATTAAGTATTGCCGTATGTGGAATATAAGAAGAGTATATACGTACTAATATAATCAAGTTTATAAACTTGGTTGGAGTGCTTTTGGTAGAAATAACTTGATACTAAAAGGAAATATGCCTATGTGTTTGAAAAGAATGGTTTTTAACAAATGTGTTTTACCAGTTCTTACTTATGGATCTGAGACTTGGACACTTAATAGAAGAGCAATACAGAGACTTCAGACCACTCAAAGGAGTATGGAGAGATGTATGTTGGGAGTAACAAGAAGAGATTGAAAACACAATGTATGGGTAAGACAACAAACAGGTGTTACTGACCTTATTGAAAAAATTAAAAGATTGAAATGGAGTTGAGCTGGACATATTTCTAGAAGAAATGATACTAGATGGACAATTGAAATTTTAAACTGGATTTCAAGAGATTGTAAAAGACCCAGAAAGAGACCACATGTGAGATGGATGGATGAAATAAGAAAATGTGCAGGGGTATTGTGGAAAAGAGAAGCTAAAGATTGGAGAAGATGGATTAAACTTGGAGAGACCTTCATCCTGCAGTGGATTGATAATGGTTGATGATGATACAAATGCATAACCACGGGCTACATAAAATAAATGTTAGCTATTTAACCAACAGAAAATGAATATGATTTACAAAAAATGCACTTCTCTTTAAAGAAGAAAACCAGAGGTCAGCGTGACTGCCTTGCACTTGCAGGCATTTGCCCGGGTTGTGGGTTCGTCCCGGCCGATGCTATGACACATAAAAAAAAAAAGAAAAAGAAAACCAATAAATTCTAAATTAAAATGAAAAAACAATAAGTATAATAAATAATTTGAATGCTAGAAATAATGTTATGAACTTCAATTCAGAGATCTTTAGTTCTTGGGTTCATTAGAAAGTTTGATTAAAATAGCTTACACGAGTTAAATCTATAAAATGCTGCAGAATTATTCGTGAGAAATGAAGATAGTAGAAAAGAGAAGAAGCAATTAATCCAGTTACCTCAGAATATGAAAACTTTGACAGGAATAATAAATAACGAACGACAAAAAAAAAGCAGAATAGCAAATTGGAATTAACAATTCTTTATGATTCCCATACACCTGCTTACCACCAGTACTAGTCAAGCGTTGGTGGTCGAGAGGTCAGCACAGCTGCCTTAAAAGCAGTTGTTTCAGGTTAGCAGGTTCGCTTCCAGGCCGATGCTATGACACATGAAAAAAAAAAGTTTGTACTAAACATAATAGATTATTTACTATAGTAAATTTAAAATAAAAATCGCAGGTGGTTAAAAATGAGATTTTATCTCTCTCTCTCTTGCTAGAGAATGAATAGATTTGTACAATTCGATGAATAATTTATAACTCAGGCACACATAGATTGAACTCCTGCTTTTAGTACAGTGAGCAAAGATTAGCTGATATATAGATTCACTCTAAGAACATCAATGCTCATGGGTGAATGCATGTCAATTCATAAAAGTGCATGAAGGAGAATTGTTTTTTTTTATAATATTATATATGCAACCTACACTGTATTAATAATAGACTATAGCACATTCTTGTAAGATATATTTTTGGTCTGTATGGCAACAATTAATAGTCAGAAAACTGAATGAATGGAAAGGAGTGGTGAACTGATCTAGTCTCATGTATGGCATAGCTAAAGCCACTGTACCTTTTAGATGCTGCTGAATATATCATACCATTCAATCATGAAAATATATTACCATATACATGAAAAATTTTCAAATAAATGTAGTAGAAAATTTTACATAATCTATGCAAAAGAAATAAATCTACATATAATGAAAGAGTCTAATCCATTGAAGTGCCAACGAATTTTATGCACATTGTTTGCATTTAATAATAAAAGAATAACTTCAGAAGAAAGTAAAAGGATTTGCTGAAGTAATTAAAAAAATGAAGTGAATGCTTATTTTAAACATATTTGATATCATTTAATATTTGGAAAAAAAAAAAAAAACTATAGAAAAAAAATAATAAAAATTATTATAATGCAAAGATGTATTGAATGAAAATCAATATTGGTAGTACAAATAGAATGTAATTAGTTGAATTTTCAGCATAAAAAATAGGCATGAAGCTATTCACTGCAATGTTTGGAAAATATTTTGAGGCTTGAGGTTTTGACTGTTAAAGCTCCTTTCGCATCATTATGCATAAAATATTACCAATCATATTAAAAAACATTATGTCAACTAAACTGATATTATTGGATAAATGAAAGACCAAAGAAATAATAATAATAATAATTGAATAAAAAAGATCTAACAATTGCTGGAACACTTTCCGATTGAGACATTAGATGTTAAGCAAGATCTGATCTCAAATGATACAAGTGATACACTCAATTAGAAATCAGGTATTTGTAAGTAATAAAAGTTCAAATGTAATAATAAATCTGAAGCATTATAATTACAAAATGACAATAAAAGAGATGTCAAAAGTAAATCAACAAATAAAATATAAGATGAATTAATGTAGCAAAAAACATAACTAAATTTGCAACATATAACATCAAAGTGATAAATAGAAATAGAAAAATAATATTGGACAACTTAAATCATGCTAATGACATTTATATTTTAATGAAATCAAAAATAAGTCAGTATAGTTCAGTTATAATTACATGTACATTGTGCAAAAAAAAATATTTTAATATGCAAATTAACCAGCACAAGGAATAACAATCATAATTAATACTAACTGAGCCATTAGTATCTATTTAATTAGTAAAATATATACCCCTTATGTGTCATATAATCAATAGCTCAAAGTGATATCACAGTACAGCAATTCATAAACAATAATGAATGCTTATGAAACATTTTTGTTTCTAGATAATTTGACAACATTTATGGCAATCTTTTACCATTTTAAATAAATTATGTAAATGTCACCTCATTTTACAGCATTATATTTATTTATGGCTTTTTAGTACCAATTCCAATTAACGAATTAAAGTAATTTTTATATTAAACATTTACATTCAGTGGGTTAAATCAAAATAAAAGCAACAACATTTTCAAATTGTTTATCTAACTGTTTGCAACCACACATCATACATTTATAAAACTTTTTATGAATTTTCTCTAAGAAAGATACCACTAGATATATTTTTGTCCTAGAATCATTATTACTGAGAACAGAGAACTACTATATTAAGGTTATATCTCTAATAACCTCTATTGTAAGGAATGAACTAGAATGGATAATGAAGTCATACCACATTATAAATGACATCAGCTAAGAGGGTTATTAAAGCATGAAATTAAAAATATTGTTCTTTTATCTCCTTAAAACAATGAACATTATTGAAAGTAGTAGCAAAATAACAAATTTAAAAGAAGTTAATACATTAATCAAATGAAAAACCATTAATCATCACATAATCACCATTTTGTATGATTGCTCAATTGTTATTAAAACAAGCACAATTCTCCATACAGTAGTGCCACTCAGTGCAAACCAGAGTAATCAATGGATTCCAGAAGGTCTGTGCAGTGGGCATTAGATAGGGATTTTATGCACAGGCCTTCTGGCATCCATTGATTACTCTGGCTTCCACTGAGTGGCATTACTTTATGGAATGTTTTGCCTGTTTTAATAATCGAATGATTAGATGTTTGAAAGGTTATGTAATATTTGAGAATCAAGATTGAGCTAAAAAAACATTAACTATTGAATTTATAACTCTATCACTATAATAAACCACAAACAACAAACAAATGACAAAGTGATAGATAATTTAAAGTTTAAACAGTAAAATTGTATATTATTTGAAATTAACATTAATCAAGAAGATAGTGTTTCATATATATGTACAAACCCAAGACTTACCACAAACATTTTGGCAAAACATTAATAAACTGCATAATGAACTTTGATATAAAAAACACAAATCAAAATTAAAAATTCTCAGCAAAATATTCATCACAATCTATGATCACTTAGAAAAATTTGTGTGCATATTACATTATAAGTTTATTCATAATTTAAATGTTATTTATTAGATTAAGTGAAAAAAGTAAATTATTTGGAAGCAATAAATTTCTATTACAAAAGAATTTTGCTGAAAGATATTAAAAATAAGTATATCAAATCTTCTATTTGTCATGTTCAATTTTTACAGGATACTAACTTTTAATTGTCATATTAATCCGAGATTAAATAAAACTTAATTACAATCCTGCTCTCGAAAGCTTACACTTCATCAAAAGAACGTTAGTCGTTGGCAATCGAGTTAAGTGCGTTTTTCTTTTGTTTGAGAGATTATTAATATCAATATAAATCTCTGTTGATAGACCTCCATCAATTATTTAATATGAAAAAAGTAAACATAAAATACAAATATTCTACACAAATGTTTATAACTATAAATTTAATAATTCTCTCGTGAGCAATAATGAAGCGAACAAAACAAAAATTTAAAGCATTAAAATTATGAGTGGAAGCATTTAATGTTTATGAAAATTAATTTGAATAAATTACAATATAAAAATAACTTTTAAATTTAGTTTTATTATTTAGGATAACAACTTTTTTTTTAATAAAAAATGTTTTTATACATATTTAAGTAGTATACATTTTTTTTAAAACATTTTTTTAGCAATTCGCTTGTCCTCATAAGATGGGTTGTTAGTGCATTCTCCACCCTTATCAAAAATCTGAAATTTGGATGTAAACAGAGCAAACCTAAAAAAATTTTATGCCATCAGCAGATGTAGAATTTTTTTCTATAACCAGTACAATGTCATTCAGGTGCTTATCCAATTATTAATCAGTAAAAATCACCCAACAATAATTAACTAAAAAATAATAGTCCTAAGTTAATCTATGTAAGGGAATACCCACTTATGTTTGCAGACAAAAAAAATACAATTATAACATGATGCAACCTTTACCAATGATAGAAAAATGATATATTTTTGTGAGTGCTGAGCTTGTGGTATAAGATTTAGTATTCAAAATTATGATGAAATCTTACACTATGACATACATTGAACACTCCATAAATCATTCAACTACACATTTGATGACAGTGCAATATTTATTTTAAATCATAAGCAATTAATTGATATACTTGATTTTATTCAAGCATATAAAATTGACTCAAAACAAAGAAGACTTTGTAATATAGAAAATAAACAATAGACATTCAATTTATTGTAAGTCTATTATTTAGGAAACTGGCTTCCAGAGAATTAATTTACATCATTATTTAGATAACAATAAAATAAATTTTATAAATATGTTAAAATTCATAATTTTTAATTCTGGTTTTGATTATAAAATTTACTGATATATAGGGTGCAGTCCATTATATTAGTTAATTATAATAGTCCATTATATTATTTTGTTTTTAATAAGTGTAACATATTTGTTGTAGATTGTGTATTTTAAAAATTTAGGTTTTAAATGTAAAACTAAAATAAATTATTGGAACTGCAGCTTCTCTTTAAAAAAGTTTGAAGTACAGAGCTAATATTTTTTATGTTATATATTTAGTAAGGTATTATTATAAAGCTATTATATGATTTAGTAAATTAATAATGTAGAATTCTGAAGTGTGGATCAGCAGTTCATTATTTAAAAATGGATATTTAGGATAATTCTCATGAAAGCAAACTATGGTGAGAAAGACTATTACATTAATTTCTGATGAACTCATGTAAACATAACTCAGATTAGATAATGTGTGTCTTGAAAGCTGTGTGTTATCTGCTTCTGTGATTTAAAGTACTTAATTAGAGTATCAAAATTTAGAAAAAATAATAATTGCAATAGATATAAATAAAGTAATATGATGTTCAATTTAAGAATATATATAAAAACCATATCATTTAATAAAGAATGTGAATTTAATATCTAAAAAGTTTATTCCTTAAAGGCAGAACCTTTGATAATAACAAAGAAATATTAACAAAAATAGTAAAGTTTTTTTCAGTTTTTTCACTACAATGTAAACATACCACCATCATCACTAGTTTATAATTGCTTATAATATTAATATAGAGCCATGAGTGTTTAAAGCATGAATATTGATTCAGATGTGAATAGAAAATTCTATTGAGATATTGGGGGGGGGGGGGGCAGAAAGATTACAAGTAAAATTCAAACCCAAAATAGTAAATCAGAAGAACTATTTCTTAGAAAAAACTATAAATATTGCTTGAATAAGCAAAAATATAACAATAAATATTCAGATGATAATAGAACTTTTATCAAATAAGAAGTATATATTCTTTTTATTTTTAAATGTAATCGATGTTTTTTTAATTATCATACTGTTGATATCCAAATCAAGAGGTATATTTTTTATATAATTTCATAACTCAGATTAAGTTTACAACAAAATATCATCAATCAATAGTCTTTGATACTATATGTGTATGAACGTATTTCTTATGATTGAGCATCAAATACTGATCAATGGTTATAATTTCATGTCTTCTTATTGTTTCAAATGCTAGTATTAATGAGCCACAAAAACCAAGTCAATAGAAGTTTAAATTTTAAAAATTAATAATTTTCCCTGAAAAAAAAAATTTTTATAGTTGTGAACATTTTTTCTCTAATTCTGAGATCTTTCTTTTAAAAACAATTTTTAAATGTAGTGAATGAAAGCAGTCTTTCATTTTGTATTTACTTGGCATAATAATGTGAAACAAATAAGTGAATGTAAAATAATCTCTTCTATAAGAGTTTTTTTTTTTCATAATTAATTTTAAAAAAAAAAAAATCTTGCTAAAAATAGTTTTTAATATAATTATCTTAAAAAATATTTTTTAACAGACAAAAATCAGCATTGTTCTTCAAAAACAAAAAATAAATAAATAAATACATTTTAAGTGTGTTTTATAATGTATGACTTATAGCAATATATAATACTGATACAACATTATTTGAATTAGTTATTATTGTAATAGTTTTTTTATTATTTGACCACCCAACTATAATATGACTATACTACAAAAATTGTAATTGGTACAAAATAAAATAAAAATTTTCATAAGTTAATTCAGTCTAGGGTAATATAAATACCAAACAGGCAATCATGTAAATGATGGAGTGACTATACAATTTTTTATTTTTTATTAATTACTTTATGATACTCAATGATAATGACCAGACTAGACCTACATGAAGGGCAAGCTTTTATGCAGATCCATTAAAGTATCCTGGTCATTATCCTTTCCATATTTAAGATATAATTCTAAGACAAAGCAAATAGACTAATTGAAATTCGGATAATAAATAAATGAGCAACAAAATTATTAATAATACTAACTATAATTAATGAATATAATAAAATAATATAGCAATATATATTTACATATTTATATCAGTGTCCTAATATAGTAAACTTGTGACATAAAATCTTTTATTTCTAATAATTAATAAAAGTTTTTACCTACTTATTATGCAGTGACCATATGGATCATCATTTCATATTTATCAAATAATTATCAGATCCATTAAGTTCCTTTTAAAGAGTGGCTCTTTGTAACAGAAATCCAATTTCCAAAATATATTAATCCATTCTTTGTGGGATATATTTTTTTCTGACCAACAGTTAGTTGAATAATAGGTTTTCTTGTGCAATCAAGTATCATATATTTTAGCATCCACAATCAGTTATTAAGTTGACAGAAGTATGTTAACTATTGAGACATTTCTAACAGCTTCATAATAAGCTACATCAATGGAATGATCAAGTTGGAGTACTCTGAAACTCCACCCTGTAATTGTATTATATCCAAATTCTATAGGCAACCAAAAAGTGATGATTTTTTTATCTTTAGTTTAAAAAGCAGATGGTGCTTTTTTCATTTGTTTTGCAACTGGTCTCCTTAGCAACTTGTTATTTTAAAATAGTCAATTTTATTTTCACATATAATTTCAATAAACAAAAGCAAAAATAATCATATCATTTAATAATAATAATTATTATTAACTGATTAATAATTTATTTGATACACATGACTTTTATAACATTTTAAAAGACATAATAGAAAATGCATATACTTTTTATAAAAAGCCATGTATGTAAACTCTATCATGGAGGTTATATTTGACCCTCCTCCATTTAAAAATAAAAGAGAGTTCATTTAGAATTAACATTATCAATTTTATTTCTACTTTAAATTTTATTTTATCTTAAAATAACATCACATTATCCACACTGCTTTAAAAGTGAACTCATAAGCTCGATGACAAACAAAATGTCATCTTTGGTCTAAATAATATTTTTAAATTTTATTGTACACACATACATATATATTATAAATTCAATTGAAATTTTATTGGATTTGATCATCCACTTACAATTCTGGGATGGACAAAGAAATCCTCACTAAGAATGAGTATACCATGAAACATGAACTCTGAGAGAACTATCTGAAACACAATATAACATCAAGTTACTCATGTATAAATGAACACTACACATAACTAAAGCCTGGTTCCACTATGAGACCTACAGGTTATTAAACATATATTATCTCACAATTATGCCTGGTTCACTTTTGAAGCTTAGAAGCTGAAAAATTTAAGCATAAAATGGTTGAAAACAGTACTAAAATAAGGAACCTCTGGATTATCTTGCAGTCATTGCAGTCTGAAACAATGCAAAAACATCCACCCATTACCAGTACAGAAAGTAACATAATCAACCTTCAACAAGGTCATAGAATTAATTTTAGTTTAAATTTTATGATAGTTATTTTCATTGTCTCAATTTATTTATCTTTATAATTTATATTTTTTTTTTATTTTCTTACAATATTTGCTCTATTAACAAATCCAAAATATCAGGCTTCTTAATATAAGAATGAAACTACATCTCTTTCTAAATATTTTCTTTCTTTAATATCCATTCTATCATTACATTCTTTTTAATAGCAGCATCAATTATATGCCTTCTTTTCCTAGTAAGTGATGATCTGATTGACAGTGATATCCCATATCATTAATATAAGTTTGACTTTCAGTCTGATGAATTATTCTTATCCTATTTGCACTCGCTGAACTATCTGTTGATTTTTCATCTTTTTCATTAATTTTTTCATGATGGTTGTCTTCTTTTGTACCATGGAATGATATTTCTTCAATATCTATAATACTGATCTAAGATTTCTTCAATATCTATAACACTTATCCAAGATTCAGATTCTCTTTTAAATGGCTTTCTCTGTTGGGGTTTAAATTCTTGCTCTCTGTTACTATCATTTACAAGTTTTCTGCAACCAAAAGCATTTACCAACTGAGTACTTATTCTATAGTTTTTTTACTAGTGCTTATAAGCATTTACTCAATATGATTTGGAGAAACCACATCCATGTATGCATGTAGTCTGGCTTTCAGGTAATTACTTGCCATCAAAATAAATACTGAATACCTCTCCAGGTCTACAGTTTTCTTGATTAATACAATGTTTGATTTCCTCTTGATACTCGGTACTCCAATATGAATTTAGTAATGCTTGTTTAGATTTGCAAAAAATTACAGGTTTATCAAACAATAAATCATACCATGCTTTAGGTGCACTTTGGAGATGGTTACAAGCAGTCATGATTTAACCTCTTTAGACCATTTATTTAAACTAAAATATCTCTCCAGGCTATTAAGATAATTAATTGGAGCTTCCCTTGCATATTTCTGAGAAAACTCTAATTTTTATGAATTGATTAACAGTACTGGGATTAGAATTACAGGCCTGTACATTGGCAACTATATATACATCTATATTTCTATCTTGTTGACTGTCTTCATGTGTGATACTTAGCTTTTCTTTAGCCAAGTCTACCTTAAGTGAGATTTTTTTATTTATATACAAATCTATGTTCACAAGTTTTTCTGTTATCTCTTCCAGAATTCTAATTTTGCTTTTTCATTTTACTTGAATCTTTTCGATTGTTTAAATCGAGTTGCTGATTTTTTTGTTTGGATCAACCCTTGCTTATTCTCTACTTTTACTTCTACTATTTCATGTAATTGCTCAAATTTCTTATCCTAATTCAATTGGCTTCAATACCTATTTCATTAACTCTAACCCTCAAAATGGTTTTTTAAACTTCACTAAGTTGTTCTATTTATTTTTTATTCTCTCTTGTTAGATTCTCAGTTTGTCTTTCAAGTTCCATTTTGTTCTTCCATTTGGCCTTTCATTTTGTGTTTTAATTTTGAAAAACATTTTGATAGTTGTGTTCATAAACTCACTACTATGAGACTCAGTTTCACTTCCTTGAATTTTCATTATTTCATTAACTCTTGCCATCATAGATATAATTATTATATATGAAAAATTATGATTAAATTAGCTGCTAACTTCTCTACAAGAATTAAAAGATATATTTATAAAACTTTAATTTTACTACTTTTTTATTTTTTATTTTACAATTAGAATGACTAGCTCTCTTTCCATTATGGAGCCTCTCTCTATCATGAGAATATATGTCATTTTTAGTGCTTTATTTCACTTATTTTTCTATTATTATCTCTACCAACCTGTTTCTACCACTATTGTGTTTTAAAGGTACTTATAGATTTATTTATTGATTTGCTTTTTTTTTCGACAAAATATAAATTCTCATCTTTTTCAATATTACTTATTATTTTATATTCCAATGGCTAATTAATTTCCCTCACAAATTCTAATAAAAATAAATATTTTAAAACTGAACTAGGTTCAATCTCTACTTGTTTTGATCAAAACTATCACAGAAAGGCCCCCAAATGTAATTTTTTTTTTCTATTTCCCTGTCAAACTACCATACTACTATTCTACAAACAATGTTAAATAATACAAAAATATAATAAAATGAAAATATTCACAAAATAATTCTGGCTAGGCAAATATGAATACCAAACAGGTGGCCATAAACATAGTGGAATGACTATACAATTTTTATTTTTTTATTAATTATTTTTTAGTAGTACAGATAATGACCAGACTGGATCAACATAAAGGCCAAGTCCTTATGCAGATTCAGTCATATTTCCTGCTTATTATCCTTTCCATATTTAAGGTATAATTCTAAGACAAAGTAAAATAGTCTAATTGGAATTCAGATAAGAAATAAATGAGCAACAAAATTATTAATAATGTGACAGTCAGATGATGTATGTTGATTTAACCCAGTTCAAATACTAGGCAAAAGTACCTCGAGGCCACCCAGGTGCGAGATATTAAACCAAGAATACTATGACCTCTGCCCTATTCGTCTAGTCTCGAAGCTATCATGAACCGAACAACACTATCTGAGACACGCATAGATATTTTCTTACCGAGCCATGAGCTTAGCATCAGCGGGAGACATGGACAGAACCATCTACAGAGCTAAATAGTTAAATGTGCAAAAATACTTAGAAATATGTGTTTTGCGTGCCTGGATCATTTAAAAGTAAAACAAAGCATTGAAAGATAACTAGCAAACTCAAGCTTTTTAGTTAAATAAATATCTTTAATAAATGACATTTGAAATATTATTAATAATTTAATGGCCTTCGCTATTCCCCGAAATTAATGAATAACTAATGAGACAATGAAAACCAGATTAATATGCTTGCGGTCTAAATCTTTCCTTCCCAGTTTTATTTAACATTGTCAACTCGAATCTGCTTGATAAGGTGCAATAATAAAAATCTTTCGCAAAGCAGTTTCGAATTGCTTTGCACTAAAACAGAGTTTAAAAGGATTTAAGATGTATATCGCTAAATCTGACATACGTAAGAAGCTAATGGCAGACAAAAGAAGTGTTATCGAGGAGATCAAGTTGGCAAACAAAAAAAGGAAACTTACTCGTACTAAATTTTACAAGTATGAATAAAACTGGAAAGGGATTTTTATATGAACAATTAACTAATAAACTTAACCGCAATAGAATTAAAATATTTACACATGGGAGTATTGAAGAATAGCGAAGGAAAAAGGTTTAAATATCTAGATAGAGGATCACATATACATATATCTAACTAGTCTAATAAAAATAGTTACATTATAAATATCATTAAACACACATTTCATAAATATTCAAGGAAGCAATTATAAAAAGTATGGACAAAAAGGGTAGCATAATAAATAGTTCATGAGGAGAGAGATGATTACCGTCCTTATTCCTTGGTCATGTTCCATCGACGGGCGTAGCTTGATCCGTCTGATGAGATGTTTTTGTCCGGACAAGGAAAGTGGAAATCGGTAGCATGGTTTCACAAAAAGTCTTCCAGACACGGCACAGAGTTCAGATGATGATTGAGTGAATACTACGGCATTTTTCTGGTATTGAGGAACCCTCGGTGGTAGACAAAGTTATTTATTTGCCTAGCCAAGCATGGTAGACTCCATCGAATTCATATAATAAAATCACAACAGGCAACAGCAAAATTTCTAAAGTTCTCCACGGAGCAATCTGACAGCCCGCAATAATACTCTGAACGAATAATCTTTTCCAAAAGGAAAATCTGAATGACTGATCTTTTCCAAAAGGAAAATCTGAATGACTGATCTTTTCCAAAAGGAAACTCTGATTGCCTGATCTTTTGTTCTCCCTTTTATTTATACCCTCTCTGTCAGCTACCTTCTATTGTTCGTATGATCTTGATAAGCCCCCATGCTCCTTTGTTTCAAAGTAACATTTTCTAAAAATAACTTTAACTTTTTACTCTAACTTTCCTTCTTTAAAGTTTGAATTCTATTAATTAAAAAAAGAGAAGGCCATCTTTAATTAGACTTGAATGGCTCACTAATTAAAACTATACATTCTTTTAGAAAATGTTGGCGGGCTTATCTCAAAATCAAATCATACTAAATATTTTAACAAAATTTTAACAACAATATATTATTATTTTTTTATAGTAGAATAAGCATTTTATTTCAGCAGAATTTTGCATTAACTCATATATATATGCTTGACGTATATATATGTTTGACTAAACGGTTTTCACAAGTAATATTTTTAACAGCAATTTAATGTTACAATGGAATTTATTTAAAAGAAAATATTTAAAAACAAATACAAATTTAATAACGTAATTAATTTTAGCTGTAATGCAAAACCCTGCTGATATTGGACTATAAACTTAATTTAGGTTTACAATATTAATCAAGTTTATAGGAAGATGTGAAGCATGGATTGGACTTCAGATCCCTTGCTTCAATAATAACACTAATTTTAGTTAATAAATATGATAATATAATTTGTATTTACATTACCATACTAGTATAGAAAATATGTGTGACAAAAATATTTTATTTATAATAATTCATAAAAGTTTTATATAAGTTTTAATCAGTTACTTATTTATTATACAGTTGATATGAACTTACTTTCCCAATAGAACAATTTTAAATCAAGAGATATGACCATACAGGTCATCATTTTATATTTCAAAATATTAATTATCAGTAGTTTATTTCCAGTTTCTTTTAAAGAATGACTCTTTGTGAATGAGAAATCAACACTCCAAAACATACTAATCTGTTTACTGTAGGATATTTTCTTCTGACAAACAGTTAGTCAAATGACAGATTTTCTTTTGCAATCAAGGGTCATATATTTTAACATCCACAACAATAAGCTATACCAGTGAAATGATCAGAGTGGAGTATTGTAAAGCTTTACCTTTCTAACTGTATTATATCCACATAGATAAAAATTAAAATTTTATTATCTTCCATTCTATAAGTGGCACAAAAAAGTAGTTTGTTCTTAAGACAAGGTGTATATCAAAGTTCACAATGCCTAAACTTAAAATATTGCTAGTTGAGAAAATCATAATGGAAAAAATTATAAGACATCTGAACACAGACATTCAAGATCCCTTTAAATATCCACACTATTCTTATACAACCAATACACATGAACATATATGTGCAAAAAAGATAAATGATTTCCAGTATATGTATTTCATACTGAACTAGCATATGTGGTCATGTGTATCAGTTGTATAAGATATAGTGAATAGTAGAAGTAATCTTGAAAGTCTGTGTTCAAATCCTCTATAATTACATCTAAATTCCAAGTATATAAATTATACTTGTGCTCAAATATAAAAAGAAATTGTAAATTCTTGTATACAAAAGATTGTAATGGACAATGCATGAACTCCATTTTCATTATTTATTATAAAAGAACAGCACTGTAAATTATTGATAATTAAAGATTAATAGAAAATACTTATCAGTTATATAAGATATTATTCATTTTTTGAAAGCTTATAAAATTTTAATTATATGCAGCCCCATTCTTATTCAAAATATTTAATGTTAAATAATAATACAATATTACTTAGTTGTTTATAATGTCATATGACAATTGACTCATTCCATATATTGTTATTTTTATCCTGAAGATTAAATAAGTATGTTGTTACACCATGTATATAATATATATCAAAGTATCTAGCAACATGTGCAATGATGATGTTTACATTTTCATAGATTTGGATATAATTCCATGTAGCAAAATTAAAAAAATTTAAGTTGCATCAGTAGTTTATTTTATTTCAGGTCTGTTAGGAATAATTTTCTTTTGTTTGCCTTCTTGTTTTGGGTAGAATTTCAGGTATTTGAAGTAAAAGATTTAGATATTTCTTTTACTATTGTATACACATAATTAAGATATGTTGAACTAAATATTTCCATGGTTTGTTATTATATTAAAGAATACAAATAAAAAGATAATACTCATGTAAACAAAGATAACTTTTAGCTTTTGACATTGCCAACTATCAACAAAAACATCGGCAAAAGAACTATTATAGGTTAATGAAGAAAGTAGTTTAGCCTCAAGGATTGTTAGTTAGTAGTAATTGACAGTTTCTTGAAAACATCAAGAGCTAAAGGTTATCTCTATAGATGGATATGATCTCTTCATTTGTATTCTTTATTACAATTAAGATATATGGGTACTGATTTAATACATGTTTTTCACGATTTAGGTTTCTAAGAGCCCCAAACTCACTGCTGTCATAACCAAGTGATAAAAAAAGTCAAACCAACCCAGGAGATTGTGACAGGTAGTTCTAATTTTTTGATCATTTATTTAAAAAGTCCCAATTTCCATCAGTGATTAACAAATAAACATGCAAATTTGCTATGACTATGCTTAATCAAATTACATGACAAAAAGATCAAATTATGGTTAAGGGTGTGACTAAAATTGCATAATTTCAAACAAGAAATGTGAATAAGCTAAAATAGTCTAAAACGCAGTGATCAAAAAATCAAATTATTGCCATAAAAAGTAAACATGCAAATTTTGTAGAACTATTATCTATCAAAAAATAAATCAAACTCATCTAACAATCAAAATGTCAAGGATGTGACCAAAATAATCCTGCAGTCATGATCACATGACCAAAATGTCAAATTATGATGGCCATCAAATATGACTAAATAACCATAAAATGTTTGTGTGATCACATGATAAAAACAAAAAGAAATAACAATACTCAAAATTTCAGAAATAACTTTTAGAAAAAGCAAATATATCAATGGGGATGGGGGAATCTAACAGTTTAATCACATGACCAAAAGTTCAAATTATTACAATATCAAATATGCAAAATGAGCACAAAGTGTAATTACATGATCAAAACAAAACAAGAAAAGCAAATATATCAATGAAATATTAAATTCACTAGCAAAAAAAAATATAGTAACTTAACGAAATAAATAAAATATACTTATGGCTGTAGAATAAAATTTGATCAAAAATATTTATTGTATGATGATCATTTTAAATAGTTTAGAAAATATTTGAACAAAAACAAAACAACAAATTACTATTATCTATTATCATGTTCATTAATAAATAGATATGTTATCCATAATTCTCACATATTAAGCCATTATGAAAACTTTTAGTGTAATCACAATGTGACCAAAAACATCCTGCTATTTTAGTCACATGACAAAAATGTCAAATTATTATGGCAAACAAATATGAAATAATGATCACAAAATGTTAGCATAATTACATGATGAAATAGCAATATTCAAAATTTCAGAAACAACTTTTAGCAGAAAAACAATTATATCAATGGAAGAGAGGGAAAACAGTGGCGTAATCATGTGACCAAAAGATGAAATTATTATGGAAATCACATATAAAAAAGTAAGCACAAGGTGTAATTACTGATCAAAACGAATAAAAAAGGCAAATATATCATTGAGAAAATATATCCACCAGTGTAAAAAATTAATAGACTAACTTATGAAATAAAAAAACATGCTTATGACTGTAGAATATTTGATCAAAAATATTTATTCTAAGGTGATCATTTCAAGTAGTTTAGGAAATATTTGACCAAAAAAAATAAAAAATTACTATTATCTATTATCATGTGCATTAATAAATAGATATGTTATTCATATTTCTCACATATTAAAATATTATGGATATTTTGTTAAGCATAAAAAAAATTATAAAACTAAATTGAATAAAATATAAGTGATAAAAATATATTACATATTACTTTGTAAAGTTATTTTTATGACAAAATGAAAATAAATAGTAAAATAAAGCTAAAGGGACTACATAATTATGTCCAAGGTCTAGTTTATTATACTTGCCAAACTTTTTTAACGACAAATTTAAATGGAGTTCGGGGGTTCATTTATTTGACCTACAAATTCGTACAAGTATTAGCTAACTATTAACCTAATAATTATCTATTGATTTATACTTTACTTGACTTTGTATTTATCTATCAATCTATTTCTTATTTAACTTGTCTCTATTTTTCTATCAATCTGTTTATTATTTATCTGTCTTTTTATTAAGATACTCATCTATCTCTCCTTTATTTCTCTCTTATCTCTATTTATTTACTATCCTCTTTATCTATCTACCTGCTTCTATTTTTATCTATATATCGCTTTTTTTTCTCTTTATCTTTAATCTTTGTTTAACTGTCTTTTTTATTCACTTCTTCTTGACTTTGGATACCTATCTATCTTTTTTTTTCTCTATGCTTTTATTTTTCTCCCTTTTTTATCTTTTACTCTCTCTATTTTATCTATATTTCATATTGTTGTATTTTTTGGCTAACTACCTATATTTTTTATAATCCGCCCCTTAACTATCTGTGAATCCCTATCCATATCTATTTATTTGTCTGTCTATCCTCTATCTTTATCCATCTACTTCTTCTTCTTTTTACTTCATCTATCCTTATTTGTCTGACTCCCTCCATCTATATCCATCTAATCATCTCTCCTTTACCATCTCTTTCTTTTATTCATCCATCTACCCATAAAGTTTTCTATTTATAAAATTATTTTATTTTTTTATCTATTCATTTATATTTTCATCCAACTATATCTTTAATTATCTGGCCAGTAACCAAGAAACCTAGAAAGACTGCTTTGATTTTTGCCTGACATTTGGGGATTTATTCAGAATGAGATTTATTGGATGAAATGATAACTCACCAAGCTTGTTGAATTCATTTATAGTTTCCAAACTATGTCTAAACATAGCTGAAGGGATACTTGAGAGTGCTGATAACTATTATACCAGTGTTTATTTAAGAATGCCAGAAATAATACATGGTTTCATTGATCTGCATAGCCACAAAATTAGTATGAGTACTTTATTCTTTATATCGTTGATTGAGATACCCTCCATAATAATAATTTCTATTGCTTTTTATCTACTTTTTATCTATGTATCCTATAGCAACCTATTATCTTTTATTTACTGTTACCCTCTACTACCTTCATCTACTACTATCTTCCACTACTCCCTCCCTTTACCCCACATATATTTATCTACCTTTGTTTGGCCTTTATATACCTTTACTATCTATTTATCTATCTATTTAATTTTATCTCCTGTCTTTTTTCTACCTTCCTTTATTTGTGCTTCAACCTACCTTTAATTATCTAGCCTGTCTACCTTACCTACTACGTATCTACCTTTATCTATTCATCTATCAATCTGTTTACTATTATCTATTATTTATGCATCTAACTGCAACTACTATATCTTTGTGTTAACTTATTTACCTATATATCTTGTATCTATCTAGTTTACTCTCTATTTAAATTTTCTACCTATTTCTTTTGCTTCAACCATCTTTATTTATTAAGTCCCCCCACGCTATCTACTATATTTTTATTTTATTGTGTATGGTGTCATGACATTATTTCTACTCATTTTATAACCAATAAGGGACTGCTCCAAGTTATGTAGAAAAACCAACGGGACCTGATAAAATGGACACTCCCTGCAAATGTGTATCATGTGTGTGGTCTTGCGCCCGTTGGAGACTATAAATCCCCTTGCAAATATAATAACATCTGTCCTGGCCTATTCTCATTTTTCTAACATTTGAACCAAGTTGTTTTGTAGAAATCATGTACATGGAAAGTCATTTCAATAACTAGAGTGTGATTATTTGTATTGGAATTATTACAGTCATATATACATGATGTTGAAATTCAGTGTGCTAACACAGAAATACTGCCATGACATTTGCCTGAGATTTGGAGGGATGTTAAGAATGAATCAGTTTGGAGTTCACTTTGTTTATTTTAAAATAAAATCATCATTTTCATGATGAAAGTTTCTAGGTTCCCTTTTTAATAAATAAAACTGGAAATGGTCATTTATTATTTTCTTTCATTATTCTAGTTTTATTTTTAGTTGAATAATTTAGGCAAAAGTTATTTATTATCAAATGTTATAATTTAAGATTTTTACTATCATTTTCTAGAAATTATTTAAAGTAATATTGTTTTCATTATATAACACATTCTACTTACTGGCTGTACTTTATGATGCAGTATTTTTATCTGTGCTTCTCTGCATATAAATCAAAATAGTATACATATTAAGTACTTCAGTAAGCAGATGGAATCTCTAAGTAAGGTGGTTACAAACAGTACACTGCCTTATTGTCACCTTTGGGAAAAGTATAATCCAGTAACTGTTGGCTTGCAGGATTTTCTTCAATTTCTATGATGTTTAATACCCACATATATATGGGCTATGAATTATATAAACACTGGATTTTGCTTTCATGTAAATTCAAACTCTAGAATCTTTGCACTAGCAGCAGTATCAGAACACACTCTGTCTCTTGTCTTTAGTTATAACTTCATAGTAGTAGTAATATTGTTATCATAATCTGTTTTACAATCTTTTTATAGTGAAGGTAGAATTTAAAAAATACAGTAATGAAAATAATTAAATATTTACTTCATTAGCATGTAATCTCTAATATATATATATATATATATATATATATATATATATGCTTGGTGCACAGATAATGAAGTTAGTAAAAGCAAATAATACTCTGCAATTTATTGAGCTAAGCACTTTCAGGAGGCTTTATGCTCCCATAATCATATCTACTAAAATGTGATGAATAAGTTATATTAATTCACTTTAATCCATTCAAGAACAACATTGTAAGATTTTTAACAAAACATGTTATTTAAGCTTTAATAAAAAAAATAATTTTAATCAAAATAGATCATTGAATTTTATAATTATCAATATATCTATTAGAACATAAAAATATGCTTGTTTTAATTTCAAAATTGGAAATAATAAAATATTAATTAGAACTTTTTAAATGTTTAATTTCTAATAAAAAAATTTAAATTTGAAATTATTTAATCCTTGTTATTCCAGTGTAATATAAAAAATATCTACAAAAATTTGTTTGTGTTTATTTCTACTTTTCATTTCAACTATTGAAGCAGTCAATCTTAGTTTAAGATTGAGCTTCATGATTCTATCCACTTACCAAGTTCTAATCTATGTTCAAACTTTATGTCCCATCCCACTATATTTCATGTATATATTTCTGAGACGCACACCTAAAAATTATAAATTTTAACTTTTCAATAACATTCTTTTTTATTATTAATTTTTTTTATTAAAATACATAGGTATAGCTCAGATATTGATATATATTACAGGAGCAAACATACTAACAAAGGATTGATTTTATAAATATTTTATTATACATCATGTATAAAACTTTTATTTTTAAATTGTTTTTTTTCTATTAAACTGTTGATTTTATAAAATCCAAGATGGAAGATGCAATCATTAATTGTGCAAAAATAATTAAAGGGTTGGAAACATAATATTATTTTATTCTTGGGAAGAAATTTTTAATTAATAT
This sequence comes from Epiperipatus broadwayi, assembly GCA_028023455.1. Lineage (NCBI taxonomy): Eukaryota > Metazoa > Onychophora > Udeonychophora > Euonychophora > Peripatidae > Epiperipatus > Epiperipatus broadwayi. Next base: position 25,245 of record JAQFVV010013571.1, on the reverse strand, counting down.
TTTACTAAATTAAATTGAAAAATAAGATTACTAGATTTTACTTTTGTTATAAACATTTTTGTCAAATCTATTTCCAATCTGGAAATAAATTTGAATATATTTTTGGAACATTATCTGATGATTGCATCTCCAAGAACAATAGACAAAGAAATGTAAGATTTTGTTAGATCAGAGATTAGATTTTGGGCTAGAAATAAATTAAAAGCATTCCACAAATACCTGAGCAGGGTATAAAATGAGCTGATTTTAAATACCAACAGATTAACTACTATTGAGAGAACTGTGTAGTTAACAGAATCCACCACACTGGTTTGAAATTTAAAATGATGATTGCATAGACAGCCCATCACATTTCTGACCTGTGGGAGTCATTTTTTCACTGCTGCACCATCCTGCCTTAAGAATGAAATAAAAGCATGATATGAGAACTTTGGAATGCTGAGTAGAAGTGTTACCTAAGAACTTGCATGGATCCCTTCAATTGCCACACATGAGCCAGACTATTAAAATAGACTCTTAAAATTATGCATGGTAAGGATTTTCATGCTACCTGAAAGTAAATTTAGTCTAACTAATCTCAAACCTACTATCAATTTTCCTAATGTAGTATTGTATCTTTAATATGTAATTGCTTCAAATATTTTGATAAATCTAATCTCTCATAGCTCTAACTTCTTTAACTTTGGGTGGTCTTTATTTATTACTGTTTCATATATTTGTTTTAATTATTATTAATTTGCCAATCTCGAGCGACCTGACAAGCTGAATTTCTAATTTTTTTCTTTTCTTTTTTTAAAATAAACCTCCATGAATTAAGGTTATTAACATTTCCTTAAAATATAATGCATGATTAATTAATATGCTCACCAGATTATTTTTATGAATCAACATTTTATGTTGGTTTTTATTATAAAATTGTTATTTGTTCAACTCCAAATAGAATGAAGTAATTCTACAAGAGGTAAATCCATCACTCAAGCTAATTAACACTTTGAAATCTTTTAAAATGTTATTTATTTACATTCTGAAAAGGTGACCTATTAGATGTTTTCAATACAATTGCTAGTTTCTTTTATTTTTCATATTCTTAATATCCCAAATGTTTAAATATTTTATTTATTATCAAAATCCACAAAGGTGGGATTGAATTATTTTTAAATAGCAGAAAGGAGGAGGTAAATTTTAATGTTCTTTATAAATAAAACTTTATATATATATATATATATATATATATATATATATATATATATATATATATATATATATATATATATATATATTATATATATATAAATAAAAAAAATTAGGCATAATATTATTTGTATAAATTATGGCATTCAAACAAAGGTCATTTATTTTAGAGTGGTAAATCCTATTCCATGTCATTAGTGACATTCAGTTACACTGCGTTACTGGCATTTGGCTCATCTTTGTGAATTTATATACATGCTTCTAATATGGGGATTGTGATAGGATAGACCTGTAGATTCTCTCCCTATGTTCTGTCCTGTGAATAGTTGGCTTCCTGGGACTTATTCTGTATAAAAGTCTCTGGTTGGTGATTCCAGCGCCTAGTATGCTAACATTCCACTTTTCTCTAGCACTGCTCTAAGAAGGGGTCTTAGACTTGGTTTTTCATTTAGAAGCTGACCTTATTCTGATTTCTTTGCCATTATGTCAGTGTGCCCTTCTGACTATTATTAACTTTTGCTTTATGACCGTTGATGTTATAATATTAAATTTCACTCTGCTCAAATATATATGTAAATTCCAAATACCACTAGCTTATTAATTAATAATGTTGTTTTAGTCTTATACAACCCACAATCATAATTTGTTGTTCCTGTATTTAGGAGTATATTCCCTGGGTAAAATCAAGTGTTCAGTCTCTTTAAGTATTAATTAAAAGAATTTTTCAATAAATATTTTGTCATGGAATCAAATATAATTTTTCAAATGTATTTTATTTATTTTCATGACCGCAATGGTATGTAAAACAGTTTTTCTTATCTATATATAATGAATCTTGGAATGCTCCCCAAAATAATATGTTAGTCACCGTGTTTCATAACCATAACCCAAAGTGTTAATAGCAATCTTAGGTAATCTTTTAATAATTGATTGGCATCTTAATACTGTATTCACCAAACTTGTGCGTTAATATATATAATGTAATGATCGAGGTGTCAGCTAACAAATCAGAAACCTAGCAAGACTTCAAACCCGCAGATCCGGATATGGAACTGCAGAACAGACTAGCTTTAACCTTTGCCGGCTCCAAAACCTCCACTACTGATCAATGTTTCTGATGAACTGGTACTTTGTCCGGATCAGGGTAAAACAGGCGTTCAAACAGCGCGATGTTTGACCAGATACTCACTAGCTCCCATAAGAACCTAATACTTTGACAATACTTAAAATACATCTACTTCAGGGGTTTTGAATAGACTCATAGATCACCTAACCAAAAGAAAATATAGTTGGTTGAATGTGATGAACCAGAAAAGACATGACAAATGTATAAACATAAATATATATAATTTATTAACAACAAATTCAATAATATATAGAATGACAATGATATTATTTGGATCTCATTATGATTGATCTATGTATGAGCATTACAAATGAGCCAGAAATTAATAATCACAACATTATTTAAATATCAGTATAATATATGAATGAGAATTACAAAGGAATTGTGGGTTAATAATAATAACAATATTTGGGTATTTGTATGATACATATATGAGCCTTACAAATGAACTAGAAGTTAATAATAACAACAATATTTAGATATCAGTGTGATATGTGTACGAGCATTATAAAAGAACTACATGTTGACAATAATAACAACCTTTGTGTATCAGTATGATACACGTAAGAGCATTACAAAGGAACTGTGTTTTAATAATGATAACATTTATGTATCAATATGATATGTGTCTGAGCCTTACAAATAAACTGTGTGTTAATAATAATAAAACAATATTTAGGTATCAATATGATATGTGTATGAGCATTACAAATGAATTGTATGCCAATTTGATCAAGAAGTATGCCACTATAAAATGCATATGCCATTTGTCAAGAGTAGACTCAATACTTGGTTATACATTATTGAGTTAGAGGCCAGAAATATATATATATATATATATATATATATGATATATATATATATATATATATATCAAATTGATGTGCATGTTGTCATACATAGGGAAAGTTAAGTATTTTTTTATTATTATGTTTATTTTATTAATCCCAGCAGGAGTTATGAAACAAAGCATAATTCTAGCTCCCATTATTATTAACAATTACATTATAGTTATGGTTTATCTATCCCATACAACATTACTAACTGGTATGATTAATAAACTCAATTACAGAAGATAATGGTATCTGGGTTTGAATTCTGTACTGACTACATTATTATAGGCATTGGCTGGATAGGTCAATCTCCATTACCAAGTAATAAGAAATATATATATTGTAATGATATATAAATATGCCGTTACATTAAATTGAAATAAAAACTTTTAGGTTCGCAAATAAAAATAAATGTATTTAAAAAAAAAAAAACTAAACGCTAAAATTAAAATGTTTGTTAAACATATATATTCACACAGATTCAAAACTTTAAAAATATTTTTTTTAAAAAACAAATAAATAAGTATTTGAATGTACTTTTTTTTGTACTTTTTTATAAAAAAAGTACAAGATTTAAAGATAAAATATTTTTGTAGATGGAAATGATTGTTTATTAATTATCCAAAAGCTGTGTAATTAAAAAGTCAGATGAAAAATAGATAAGAGAATAAAGAGATTTTAGCTTGACCAATGGAAGCAAATAAAGGCCCGGACCATAACAAAAAAATGGAACAGTGACATTTTTGTTCGTGGAATTCATAGGGGGACTATAAAATGGAAAATATTGAGTTCCAGTCAGGGATGCACATATCGTTCTCTCTCACTTATTTTAATAAGGAAAAGACTGTGATTCCAGAACAAACCAGCTAAGGCTACCTCCAGAATATCAGAACAGTCTTCCATGAAAGTCTTCAGGGGAATTGCCAACAGGAACCTGGACTCTTCTACCGTAAACTATATGAATTAAACAATTTTTAAAATCATAAAAAAAAAAAAATAATTAAGAACTTTCGTCAGGGTTTGACAAATTTAATAAAAGTGGACTCATCTGATTTTTGTAAGTTTCAAATCAATTAATAATGTTTAATTTTATATATTTTGCGTTTGATAAAAATCATTTCCATTTATTATTTTATTTGTATTAATAGTTATTGTTTAAATTTTAAATGAGGAAATTTAAGTGGGGTATAGATGTTGCATAGATTTATTAATGGTTAATTATGTTGCTGTTTCATAGTCGATTGGAATATATAAGTCATCAATGTCACTGCGGCATCTTACGATGAATGCTATTGGGTTTTTTTGTATTCCCTATGCAATTGACATTATCGATGATTTTGTATTTTGATCGGTTGTGTTTATTTTGAAATGTTTTTGACCATGGAATCTGTGCAGTCAATCTATACTCAGCATTATAAAACAAATTGTATAAAATTCATCTGTGCGAATGTATCTAAAGGTTAAATTTAAGCCGGGCATGAATGGCTGTATAGATTTGTAAAGTTATATATATAGTTTAAGGGAGGGTAATCTTAGGTTATTTGTTTTGCAGTTAAATTGGGTCAATGGATTAGATGTATTGATGTAATTAGTAAATGTAGCAGGAGATCTGCTATGGGCAGGATTGCATATATATGCCACACACCTTCTGTTTGCCTATGGATGGGATTGTAAGTCAGCAAAAAGGACCGCAGTCCATTCCTATGGAGTTTTTTGTTTATTGTTCTGCTCACCAACAGATGTAGCATTCCTATTGGTTGAGAGACAATGTCTTCTCTAACTCTACTTACTGTTCAGATGAACATTCCTGACAGTATAGTATTTTGTGTTGTTGTATTCATGCTGCATTGAATATATCGACATATCCGATGGATTGACGTTGGTTTGGCTGCAAACTTTTTGGCCTAAGATTAAATAAAGGATAGAACATTTTTCTTTTCAAATACAATCTATATAGTCTATTCATACTCGACTAAATAAATATTAAACTCATTATTGCAAGCTATTTAGTTGTAAAATTAAAAGTTAATATAAAAATATAAAATGTTAAATATATTCCTCAAAATTTAAAATGGTTCAAAATTTATATGTGCGTAAATAAATATTTGTTTGGTTATTTACTGGCAGTGGCTTTTATTTTTTTATATATACAAACTAAACAAGTTATTTCTTATCTCTGTGTCTCCATGAGCTAGTGACAATGGGCTAACGATCTGAATATTTAAATAAAGTGGAATCTTAACAGCACGTATCTGCCTACTTTATAAATTTTTCTAGGTTCAAATGCCCAGATGGCACCCTTGTAGTGCAGATTGTGGTTAGATTCAATCTTCACTTTCTTTTAGATCGTTATAATATATATGTTCCTTTTTAGACACATCTGCAATCAGTGTGATATGTGCAGGAACTGGAGCATGGGTTATGAATCACTATCATCATAGAGTACCCATTTATCGGCTCAAAAACATGGCTATCTCCAGTATCAGTAAACTATCCGTCTGGCAGCTCACATAGCATTACTCAACATCTATTCATTTATTGGAAATATGTAGGCACATATTATTCTACCAAGTAACACTGATGTACCGGCCAACAGGCCCTGACTCATACTTGGATATTTAAGCCTGTATTTAAAATTTAATAAAAGAAGCAATGATGTGAAAATCAAGATAGCCATATTTTATAGGCTATAAAATGCCTATGAGCTTAAATATAAAGCATAATTATGAATTGTCATAGTAAATCGCTAAGGAGGCAATAAGATATGCCTGCTGAGACGGAGTCCTTTCCCCTAAATATATGCATTATTAAATAGATATAGTGAGATGAACAAATAATTTCATAATAAAGAATATAGTCCGGTTTTACATTTAAGAAAAAAAAGCATGATTATTTTCTTTAACGCATAAATAAATGCACATATATATATATTATTTCATTTAATTGTCATAAAGAATTTCAACTAAATATAAACTAAATAGATGTGGACTTAAATAATGATTTTATCATTCATTTATTCTTAATTTTGTTAACGAGATATTGGTTTAATTACATATATACCAATAGATTGAAAGTTTTAATTTAGATATTTGATTTTCTTTTTTTAAACAAACAAATGACAACATTTTAACTCCCAAGGATTTGGATGAATGATTTAAGAAATTCAAGCTTGCATTTGTTACTTTAAAGTAATAAAATAATTATTACTCTCACCCTAAAGATGAGAGACAAAACAAACAATTATGCATTAATTGATAAAATATTAAAATACCATTTCTCCAAATACTTGTGAATTGGCATACCAATATAATATACATACAGTTAATCAATAAAATATACAGTTTTATAACTAAAGAAAAAATACGTGGCATATTTCAAAATAAATAATAAAAAAATTGTATTTATAAACTTTATAGACTTTTGTTCCATTAACAATTAGGAATTAAGTTCTGACATAGGCTGATTTGTTTTAAAAGAATTACTACACTCATATATATATATATATGCTCTTAACATATGCTTTTATATAATAGAATTCAAAATGATAAACAATCAGAAATAGATGTAAATAAACCTTCATCATTTGTTATATTTGATCATAATAAATCTAGTCAATATGGATTTAAATTTGATTATAAAAATATGAAAATTATTCAAATTGAACGTGGCAAATAAAAGAGGCTATGTTAATTTCAAGAAATCATAAAAGGTTAATGAATCGGCAGTCATCAATTGTTAAAATAACAGAATTGTGGGAAATCTGAATTGAACTGTGGGTATTGTGAAAGTTTGTCTTGTGTTTTTCTTATTCAATGTTATATAATTGGTAAAGACTACAAGATCTATAGTCAAAAGTACTTCTAAAAATAATATAATTTATGTGAATTTTATTGTATTTTGATATATACATTGATTTGAATATTACATATATTATGGAACGAATACAGACATTAACCTTATATATATTGAACCTGATTGAAATCCGATTTAATGGTGTTATTAAAAAAAAAAAAAAAAAGAAAAAAAATTAAGTTTTTAATTTTCACTAAACGTTTAATGTTTAAATTTTATTATTATTTAAAAAGAATACGTGTATCAAAATACACACGCGTTTATATGTAAAACGGATCATTTCAATGTTTATCGATTTATTCTTAAAATAGTTTTCTTATACCGCTTGTTTTTACTTTAAATCAATTTGATTTAAAAACAAGCTGGCTAGTTAATTGCATTCCTGTTGCTTTTATTTTAATTATTGTAAATTAATTCTAAAAGCGGAGATTTGATTTTTATGTAGTTGTTTTCATTTCAATAAACCCTGGGTATAATTCTTAGATTAGCTTGAGCTAGAGATTAATATTTGCCCTGCCTACAGCGTAGTAATTCAACAACAAGGAAAGTGTTTCGCAGGAAATGGAGCGACGTATAAATAACCCCAAAAATTTGGAGAGTTAATTAATTCATTATTCTTAACTAGACAAGCTGTTTCTCAAGTGAAAGTTTATATTAGTTCGGACATTTAAATTCTTAAAGAAAATTAGCTGTTATTAAATCATTTCGCTTGCAACAAGATGACAAATATTATATGTGTTATCACCAACAGAATGACTTGCTAACCTAACAAAAGACGGATCCCTAACTTCCAAATTTGCTCCAGTAATGCCTTAAACATCTAGAAGAAGCCAGAACCTCTTTACCTCTACCTTGCCATTGTCTAAGAACTTGAAATGAACTAAAATAATAGTGCACAGTCTATGTGAACATTGTTTTACCAAAAGGTAACTATTTTCTTTTTTATTCTTCCCAGGGTAAATTAATTCTCATTAAATCTCCATTCAGTCTAATCATAAATATGTATTCATAAGCTTAAGTAATCTATTTAGCCTCATATTTAATATTTGCCATGTTTTCTAGCATTTTGTAGTGTGTCTTGGAATCTTAGTTTTAAGATTCCAAGTTACTTTCAATTTTTGTTTATTGGAGAGTGGCGAGTGAGTTTTATATTTTTATGCCTAAAACTTTTTATAAATGCTTTGGCAGGCATGCATTTTATATGCTTACCTGTAATTATTTTAGTATTCAATAATTAATTTGTAAACACTGTGTTTGCGCTTTTGCAAACCTCCAAAAATCTTTTGGCTGGTGACTTTATCATCTAATTTTCTGCAGGTGGAGATTTTGTTTCTAATATCTCTAAAAGCGAAAATTAGAATTGTTCTTTTTTGTAATTTTATAAGTCATCAGCAGGAAGATAAAATTTATCCCTTTTTAAATTACAGGTGAGCGATACTTTTGTTCTGCTAAAGTATTTAAAGATTTAATATTTTCGTACTCCTGTGCACTCTCCGATATATTTACTTTTGTATTTATTACTTGTGCTCTAAATTTATCAGAGCGTGTACTCAGAATTTGTTTGTAAGTTTATTTTCTTTAAATGCTGGGGCAGACATAACTGTTTTTCTAATTATTTGCTCGTCTCCTATTGAGAACTTTAATTCTTATTTTTAGAGTAGTTTTCGCCAATCGTTTGGCTGGGATTCACCAGTTTTAATTGTTTTTCTTTCATTTTCAATCATATTTTTCGGTTGTTCTTGAGATGGTAAACGTAATAATAGGTGCAGCTAATACCAACATATGACATTCGTGGGCCCATTACATTTTTCGAACCTTGAAAAGCTCATTGGTGCTGGTTTCGTTGATTTGTTTCAAGAGCATATTGTTTAAATATCTGAAAGTGAAAACTAATGTTTGGGTGAATCCTCTGCTGAATGAAATTTGCTTCCTCCTTTTATAATTCGTTTATTAGAGAATCAGTAGATCTGCCAGAGCATTGCCTTTAGTCTTTCTGGTACACGCCTGAGCTAATCCTATTTGTTAACTTATAAACTTTTCTTATAAGTTATTTTTCTCTGAATAAAATTTTGTTAAATAAGTTTAAACTTAATTTGGCTGACATTTGTCTTTGTACTTTTTGTCTCACTTGTCTAAACAATTTAAGATCTCTTGTTTCTCCCTGAGTCTAGTCGGCACAAACCATCATCATCATCTATTCTGAACACAGCAAATAAATTTTCCAGATACGTAGTGATCTGATGGCCCCCTCTGTATCAGAATAGATTGATGGTATCCGGCACATAGGATAGTAATTTTTAGCACTACCAACATAGGGCTTCGAGTTTACAAGCCCAAGTGAGATTTTTTGTTAGACAATTGAGAAAGATTTCAGATGTAAGAGGCAAGATCTAGTCGGTGGAAGTTCGGTTTTTGTTAATTATTGCATGTGTTTGGAGCAGTTTGGTAGAATGGGGTTCGTCTTAATTTTTAATGAAATAATTAGAAACAGTAAAAAGCGTATTTTCTAAAAAGTCTGTCGGAGTTATTTTTATTTGAAGAGTTAAATATAGTTTGTTTTTGTTATGAAATAATTTATAGAAAACAGTAAATAGCATTTTATTTGCTTTTAGATTTAATTTGTGTCGAAAATGGGAGTAGTTGAAAAATATGAGTCAGAGACACAGATGATGATGAAGATGATGATGGATATGATGAGAGAAATGAAGGAAATGCGACAAGAAATGAAGAAAGAAATTAAGGAGTTCAAAGCAGAAATGATTAGAGAAATGAAAAAAATGATGGGAAAGTAGAAGAAACTCAGGAAGTAGAAAAAGTAGATGTTATAAAAGATATAGAAGTTGAAGTAGCACAGGATAGTGCTAGGACAGAGAAGGTTGAAATAAAGTTAGAAATAAGCACAGATGAGATACAGATAGAAAGTATGATGGAAAATCTAGTAAATGTAAATATAGAAATAGAAGAAAGTTATAAGGTAAAAACAGAAAAGCAGGTAGAAGAGTCTCCGTGTGAAACTAAAAAAAATTGTTTTTAATAACTGTTTGTTGTGAATATGAATTTGCAAAAAAGAAAAGAGTTAAAAAAAGATTAAGAAATATGATTTTAAAGCTGAAATAGAATCCATCTATAGAACAATCTTATTTAAAATGTTTGAAAAATTGGTAGAAGATAAAAAATTTCTCTTTACTAGTGTTGATATGCTCGAAAATAAAGTAGGAAAGGTTGAAGAATTGGGAAGTTTCATTAAGAAAAGGATTCCATTATATAAGCTAGAAAATAGAGCAGAACAAGAAAGAGACAAGAGAAAATTATATAAGCTAAGAAAATATAAGAGAGGGAAAGGAACTTATTTCAGTAAGTTAGTAAAAACAGTAAAAACACCGCTGGACAAAAGTTAAGAGTTCAGCATTTAGCAATCGGATGGATTGTTTTTAATAAAAATAAAAAAAGATTTTGTTAACGGATTATGAAAATGGAAAATGTTTAAAATGAAATATTGTTTTGTTTTTCATGAGTGCGAGGCAAACGTTCGGCCGAATTTCTAAGAATATTTTTAAAGTGTTTATAGTTTAAAAAAAAAAGTTACAGGAATGTTTTTTTTTTTGATCACATTTTGAGGCAGTTGAATCTGATTGAAATCCAATTCAATGGTGTTATTTAAAAAAAAAAAGAAAAAGAAAAAAAATTAAGTTTTTAATTTTCACTAAACGTTTAATGTTTGAATTTTATTATTATTTAAAAAGAATATGTGTATCAAAATACACATGCATGTATATGTAAAATGGATCATTTCAATGTTTATCAATTTATTCTTAAAATAGTTTTCTTGTACCGCTTGTTTTTACTTTAAATCAATTTGATTTAAAAACAAGCTGGCTAGCTAATTGCATTCCTTTTGCTTTTATTTTAATTATTGTAAATTAATTCTAAAAGTGAAGATTTGATTTTTATGTAGTTGTTTTCATTTCAATAAACCCTGGGTAGAATTCTTAGATTAGATTGAGCTAAAGATTAATATTTTCCCTGCCTATGGCATAGAAATTCAACAACAAGGAAAGTGTTTCATGGGAAATGGAGTGACGTATAAATAGCCCCGAAAATTTGGAGAGTTAATTAATTCATTATTCTTAACTAGACAAGCTGTTTCTCAAGTGAAAGTTTATATCAGTTTGGACATTTAAATTCTTAAAGGAAATTAGCTGTTATTAAATTATTTTGCTTGCAACAAGATGACAAATATTATACATGTTATCACCAACAGAATGGCTTGCTAACCGAACAAAAGATGAATCCCTAACTTCCAAATTTGCTCCAGTAATGTCTTAAACATCTAGAATAAGCCGGAACCTCTTTACCTCTACCTTGCCACTGTCTAAGAACTTGAAATGAACTAAAATAATAGTGTGCACTCTATGTGAACATTGTTTTACCGAAAGGTAACTATTTTCTTTTTTATTCTTCCCAGGGTAAATTAATTCTTATTAAATCCCCACTCAGTCTAATCATAAATATGTATTCATAAGCTTAAGTAATCTATTTAGCCTCATATTTAATATTTGCCATGTTTTCTAGAATTTTGTAGTGTGTCTTGGAATCTTAGTTTTAAGATTCCAAGTTACTTTCAATTTTTGTTTATTGGAGAGTGACGAGTGAGTTTTATATTTTTATGCCTAAAACTTTTTATAAATGCTTTGGCAGGAATGCATTTTATATGCTTACCTGTAATTATTTTAGTATTCAATAATTAATTTGTAAACACTGTGTTTGCGCTTTTGCAAACCTCTGAAAATCTTTTGGCTGGCGACTTTATCGTCTAATTTTCCGCAGGTGGAGATTTTGTTTCTAATATCTATAAAAGTGGAAATTATAATTGTTCTTCTTTGTAATTTTATAAGTTGTCAGCAGCAAGATAAAATTTATCTCTTTTTAAATTACAGGTGAGTGATACTTTCGTTCTGCTAAAGTATTTAAAACTTTTAATATTTTCGTACTCCTGTGCACTCTCCGATAGATTTACTTTTGTATTTATTACTTGTGCTTTAAATTTATCAGAGTGTATACTCAGAATTTGTTTGTAAGTTTATTTTCTTTAAATGCTGGGGCAGACATAACTGTGTTTCTAATTATTTGCTTGTCTCCTATTGAGAACTTTAATTCTTATTTTTAAAGTAGTTTTTGCCAATCGTTTGGCTGGGATTCACCAGTTTTAATTATTTTTCTTTCATTTTCAATCATATTTTTCAGTAGTTCTTGAGATGGATCAATCACTTTTATTTTAAACATAATAATAGGTGCAGCTAATACTGACATATGACATTCGTGGGCCCATTACATTTTTCGGACCTTGAAAAGCTTGTTGGTGCTGGTTTCGTTAATTTGTTTCAAGAGCGTATTGTTTAAATATCTGAAAGTGAAAACTAATGTTTGGGTGAATCCTCTGCTGAATGAAATTTGCTTCCTCCCTTTATAATTCATTTATTAGAGAATCAGTAGATCTGCCAGGTCATTGCCTTTAGTCTTTCTGGTACACACCTGAGCTAATCTTATTTGTTAACTTATAAACTTTTCTTATAAGTTATTTTTCTCTGAATAAAATTTTGTTAAATAAGTTTAAACTTAATTTGGCTGACGTTTGTCTTTGTACTTTTGTCTCACTTGTCTAAACAATTTAAGATCTCTTGTTTCTCCCTGAGTCTAGTCAGCGCAAACCATCATCATCATCTATTCTGAACACAGCAAATAAATTTTCCAGATACATAGTGATCTGGTGGCGCCCTCTGTATCAGAATAGATTGAGTATCCAGCACAATATATATATTTATATATGTACATGATTGTGTTGTTTTATGTCATGAGACATATAATCATACTCCACATCATGGGGGAAAGAAAAGAAATGAAACAACCATCTAGCCATATTTTACATAATATACAAAATTCATACGTCAAACTATGTACTCATCAATTTTCAAGAGATTTAGCAGGCATCTGACATCCAACAGAATGAATAGTTACATGAAATTCTGAGATAAATAAAGAATTCAGCCATTGGATTATTAAGTACACAATGCATCATAAACACCAAGAGTGTTATGTCAATTTAGACATAAAATATTGCCACAACTCTTGATATAAAATAAAAAATGTAAAATGCTTGCAACACCCTGCTGCTCCTTTTCCTAGCAAATTAGAGGCTGGGATTATGATAGTATTATGTTAACTGCACCATGGTAAATAATGGGAAATCAGAAAGTGGGTTCGAGCAATGCCTGAGGTACAATATACTTCAGAGTTTCATGAAAACATAACATCCTCAAGCTAATGACAAAATCCATCAATCATCATCAAAACTGAAAGTACAATTAATAAACCCCAACAATCAAAAAAACAATCCAATCTTCAAAATCATAAATTTTTTATCCACCTCTAAATATGAACTCTTTAAATATACATTAAAAATATTATTTATAAATTCATAATCAATACTCTTGTTACATATTTCACAGTAATGTTTTTTATATTAATATTGCATAAAATCCATAACTTTTTTTCTTTTTCAGATATGGTTATATTTGAAATGAAGTTGAATAGTAATTTTGTAGTAATGGCCACCAGTACTTCTCATCATCAGACCCACAGTTGGGAAGCCATTGTAATGGTACAGAAAAATCATTTGTAATGATACAAATAATTATCTATATTTTGTATATACATAAATGTGCATTTATGTATTATTAAAAAAATGAATTGAATTTTATTATTAGTTTGTCACAATTCTGATATGTAATTTTAGTTTATACAGTATGTCTGTGTTTACATAGATGAGTGTAATGTAGGGACATATATATGTTAAAATCAATCATGCTTTATGAATTATTAAAATGAATAATTGGATTTTATTATTAGTTTATCACAATTCTGATATGGATTTTTTTTATACAGGCATGTCTCTGTGCTGATATATAGGTGTTTTATATAAACCTATTGAGATATTGGTAAATCACAATGAAGTAGCTCAATTCTTTTTTTATTAATCAGAACGCCAAATTTATATTTATAGCATACTAAGCAGATAATAATTTCATTTTATTGTTCATTGTTAAAGTTATTCCAGTGAATTTACTCAATCCTAAAATAGTTATTGAATATTATATGTTTGTATCATATTTCTTGCTCTCAGTAACAGTTATAGAGCTTTTGCTCACTGAGCTAGATTCATACATAATGGTTGGTTATATAAAAGGGTTTTTGTTTAGTGTTTATGGATCTCCAGTTGATGATGATTTCAGTACTTCTCTAATGCTAGATGGCACAAAGGGGATATTCTTTAAAGTCCATACACTACACTTCATTTAGTTTAGTATTTGTTAGAAATTAAGGTTATAGTTGGCCAATACTTTAATAGAAATATATGGCCAGAGCATTGATGATGATCAGTTTGTTTTAATATCCCAGCATTATTTTTTAATTGTTATATTAGCACTTTAGTTTATGCATCCAAATTATTGTTTAAATAATCTGCTCCTAGTTAATAAGGACTAAGTAATTATCCTGATTTATAGTAGACCAATTTTGAATCTAGCTTCAAGATTGACTGTTGGGTTTTAGTGTCAATCAATCATCATGATGAATGATTATTGTTACTTTTGTATAATTGTAGTGAAGTTATAGTTAATATAGTTAGCTTTTGTCAGGCTGGATCTCTCATGCTCCTCATATTCATTCTAACATGCTCTTTCATTTTATTTGTATATTTAAATTTGCTTTGATTTGGGGTTGGCGATGTGGTTTTCATCACTCTTGTATTAATCCCAATTTTCCAAACATTATATATATATATACACACATACATATATTTATGCTTCATGTTAATTTATACTTATAAATATTTTTCACCCTTGTATTAATCCCCAATTTTTCATACCATTATATATATATATATGCTTCATGTTAATTTATACATATATATATTTTTCACCCTTGTATTAATCCCCAATTTTCCATACCATTATATATATATATTGTAACAAAACATTTTGTTACACTCTTAAATTTTATGAGATTGCAACGAACGATGGCGTTCGAGGGCGCCACTAAACATTTCTGCCTAGACCATATTATAAATTTTTTTTTTTATAATAATGGTTAATTTATTTATGAACGGCAATCACCAATTGCAAATCTTAAAATTATTTTCTTTTTAACGGACCAAAAAACTACAAAATGAAAGATAAGAATGAATTATAATAACTAAAAAAAAGAAACAAAACAGATCGACGCTTAAATATTGTTGAAATATTTATTAACCTTTATTCTATTTGTTGGTTATTCCCTTCCCTCACATTTGTCAAATCAAACCCTCCCGATCCTTTTTTCTTTCTAATCAAGATTTAGCATGTATCGTTCTCGAAGGATCATGAGCCGTCACTTTGCCAATTATACAATATTTCATCAAATATCATGGTATATATCTATGAGTGAACTCAAGGGTGACTTACTATGAGAGTGTGTTTGTTAAAAATAAATGCACTCAAATCTCCTCTTTCTAATGCCAAATCTTTTACTTGTCCTTAGATTAAGTATACAATTTTTCTTATCCCTATCTATACATTATAGGTAAGTTTAATTAATAGGCTGTAACAAAAAAATTAAATAATAAAAAAAAACAATATAATGTGGGTTAATTTAAATTAGTAAGTACATCTACTTAAAGACTATATTCCTCCCTTTCTATTGCTGAAACTTTGAGATATTTGAAATGAAGGCTTTTCTTTCTTTTTTTTTTTTAAATCTATTATGCAAATGTCTCTTGAAATTACAACAAAAAAAAGTCTATTTACCCTGATCGATCAGTGTAGATCCTGTGTGGGTGGAATATTTCACTCTATATTCTTCGTGGTTTGTCCGTGTCTTCTGCCAGTCCTTTCTCCTTGGCTAGCTCTCTATGTCTGGCATTTACAAGGCAGTTCCAGGTGGCAATAGCAAGAGGTTCCCAAAAGGAAAAGTTCTGTTAGCTCTAGCCATTCAACATTTTTCTCCTTGTGCTTTTTAGGTCTTTACTATTCAACAGTCTCAGCCGAATTGAATCTTATAGATTAGATATTGACCTCGGCAGAAATCTAATTAATTTTTGAACAAAAGGAAAGTCCGTAATTATAGTTTTTTCTTCCAAAGTCTCAGTTCACACCTTTAATATTCTCTTCTTTTATTTCATATTTTATTGTAAAATTCCAAAGAAACATTCCAATTGATCAGCGTAATAGCATAAAAATACCTTCACTGTCAAAGTCCCAACAATAGAACTAATTGCTTTCTCTTACTTTCTATCTTTAAGAATTTTTTTAAAGACTAAACAAAAGACAAACTTTTATCAATGAGCAAGATCTTGATCTAATTCATTTTAACTTCTTAAATCCCCATTTTAAAACTAAGTGTTAATTTATTTATTTTTAATTATGTATTATAAAATGATATTTATATTTTAACAAAATATATATGTGCGTGTTTATTTATTTCTAATAAAATAAATTTATTACAATGTATATATTTTATTTTTACAAAATATGTTTGTATATACATGTATGATTATGAGCTGGCAGAAAAATACCAGCTCAATATATATATATATACTTATAAATATTTTTCACCCTTGTATTAATCCCCAATTTTTCATACCATTATATATATATATGCTTCATGTTAATTTATACATATAAATATTTTTCACCCTTGTATTAATCCCCAATTTTCCATATCATTATATATATATTGTACCGGTCCATTCTCCCTGCGGATTTCCTGATCCTAATCTTGCACTGAGCATGAAGTGAACAAGATTTAACAGGAAAAGAAATGGATACCAATCTAGCCGATTGTCTGTACTCATGTATATGGGTACTTCTAGCCAAACTGATAGAAGAGTGGATTGACAGGACTCTTCCAGTTAAAAACACCCTTTTGTTGATATCTTATTTGAATGCCCGAATATTTAGAACAATGGCAAGTACACACCTTTGAAAAATCTATTTACAAAATAGATTTTTGCGCGCCACTTCTAGAAAAGAATAAAAATGAATTTTTTTTTTTTCCCTCCCAGAAGGATGTGCAATACCATATGTCCAGCGAAGCATGAGAATAAGATTCAACACCCCGGTAGAGCGATATCCCTTTGTGGCTAGCTCAGTCACTCTACATCTAGGGTCTTCAGATGGGTAAGTTAAATGATTATTACAGGTACGTGGTTGATAAGGAAAGAACACATTTTTATCAATATAAATAATAATACGAAACCGAAACAAGTTTAATATTATGATTAAATATTTATTTAATCCCAAATACCCACCACCATTTCATACTAATGATGATATAATAAAATAAAAAAATACTAAATAATTAATGATAACAACCCATGTATGCATTGAAATCGATAAACACAATTTGAAATAAAATAATAATAAATCCCAAAAGCTATTTACAATGTTTGTAAGTAATGGAAGTGGTCTGAGCTCTTTTACCCAATAGAAATAAATTTTAATTTGTGTGATTTGATATACAGATATGAGATTTTCGGTCATACAGGCATACGCCTTTACTGATAACTTTAAAACCTTTTTATTGATAGGAAATATAATAATGGAACTATGCATATTTGCACAATGAAATATATCACTAATTTCATATTTTCAACAAGTCAATATGTTGCATGGGCTCAGATACCATATCGTACTCACCATAAGGTACTGTATCTATTTCCGTTTTGCCAAAGATAAATTTCTATACATGTATATACGTGCAGCCCAATTATACACTTACTATTATTTTAAATATAAAGTTATTAGAGTACTTGCTTCCAGGGAACCTGTAATAAATCAATCCCTTCTTACACTCATCGTGAGGTGTAGCAGTCACAAAAAAAAAAAAAAAAAAAACTTAAAAGGATATCGGGTTAAATACATTTTTAGATATTCAGCATGAGATATCATATTTACCGAATATAATAAGCGTATGAACGCATACATATATCTACATGCATATTTATATTTGACGAATTTCAGGAATAACAACAACAGCAAAACGAATCGCAATAACAACAACAACAAAAAAAAAAAAAAATCTCATTGCGATCTTTGCTGAAAATTCTAATTTGAAATAGAAAAATTCACTCAAAGGATTTAAGTAAAAGCTTTACCATTTATGACCGCAATAACCGTAAATTTATACATATGCGAGAGACTTTCTCATTTTTAAATGATAAATAATAATAACAAAAAATATATATATATATCTAATCGGAAATAGAAAAGTTAATTATTTCAATGTTAATCAATATCTTAAAATAAACTTATATCTGCGTCTTCATTCTTCTCCTCTGGGCTGAGTGGGCTTCAAGTTAACTGGCTGTGTGGTGACGATTTCTTCCATTTAGTAAGGCGGCGTTTGTCATCATCGTGGGCGGCTGGAACTGGTGTGGTCACATCTTGGCGGCTTGGGACAGAGAAAGGGCGGTGCGCTGGCTGGTTGTCTACCCCACGGTCATTTTACTGGACTCACTGGTAGATTGTTTCATATTTTCCTCTGTTTGTATATGATAATAAATTTTATTAAGAGTTCTTAAAAGAACTATATAATGGATTTCTTAGAAAATGTCAGCAGCGGTCTAGTCCATAAATTTATCTCTAAGTTGTTAGATGATTGAAAATCTCTGGAGCAAAAGTAGTGAACGACTTGAATGCCAAAGAAAGAATGAATCCCACAGCACTATCAATCCCACTAATCCCCTGAGAAGCATGAATCAGCCAATCCTTCCAATTTATCTTATCATTTAGATTATAACATTCCTTATTGATTACTCAGACCACTTGCTCACAAAATCAATTCAAAAGAATTTTTAAAAAGATAACAGTTTAATTAAAGCATTATCAAACATTTTGCTTTTGACCAGATTTTTGCACAAGCAATTAACATTCTTAGTTTACAGAATAAAATTAGTTTTTAGAAAAGTAATTAAAAAAAATATGTACAATTATTTTGGAACAATTGCTTTTCTCTATTTGAATTTTTCAGAGAAAGCCAAATACATAAAATAACATATCATAAAACATATACAAAAAGGAAATATAAAACCAAAAAAAATACATGAGTTTACTACAATATTTTCTATGTCAATTTCATATTATTTAAATTGGTGTGTGTTGGTATTTTAATGCTCAGACCACTCCACTATTAATATAGCACATTTATATATTTGTTGTGCTTAATATCTACAAATTCATAAATGTATCTGCTGTAATATTCTTTACAGCAGATTTTGTGCATGGACATTTGATAATGCCTGGCACAATACTCCCCTCTCCAATGAGACTTTTAAATGGGTATGACCATTTAAAGTCTTAAGATTTTATTCCGAACTATACTTGTGAGATGATCTCTAGAGCATCCTGGATGCTATGGTATGGGTTTTAGTGCCCGGGCATTGTATGTGCCCTTTATTCCCTGTTCTGTTTTAATCCAAAAAGCATTATTCCCACTGCAGTCCACAATTTCAAAAGGGCCTTCATAAAGGTTAAAAAATTTTTTACACTAGATCCGATTCTGGAATGCTCACATGAGGCGTTCTGACCATCACTCTGTCCCCTACCTTGAATTGGTAGTTTTGCGTGCTGTGTTTCCTTTTGTTTCTTCTGAGACTCATCTTATGCATCTGGGCTTGAGCCTTTTTTTTATCTAATTCCATATCAATTGTTTTGTCTCTGCTCCCTGGGAAATTTGCCTTGAAGAGTTTTGGTACAAATTTTCCAAAATGTAGCTGTGTTGGAGGGAATCCAGTGGATTCATGAACAGACCAGTTTATATAATTTAGTATCTGAGGTAGCTGTTTTACCCATCCCTTGTGGTTTGTCGGTAAGTATGTACGAAACAGCCTTCCTAACTCTCGCATAACTCTTTCACAAGGATTGCTTTGGGGGTTACGGATCGATGTAAGTACGTGTTTAACTTGCCACTTAGTAACCCATTTGTTCCATTCTTCTGATACGAAAGGGGTTCCATGGTCTGTCAGGATCATTTCTGGTTTCCCAACTGTGTTAAAATGTGAGGACTCTAGAACTTTTATAGTTTCACGTGTTGTAGTTCTTGCTAAAGGGTAGGCTGCCACAAATTTGGAGAAAAGGTCATATACAACGAGTAAATATCTTTTTCTATTGAAGGGTGGCAGAGGACCATAAAAATCCATGGCCATTATTTCCTTTGAGTTGTTAGGGATGATTGATTTCATTTGAGTTGTGTATGCTCTATTCAGTGGTTTTGCACGCTGGCATATTTCACATTTGTTCAAAATCTTTATTACATCTCGGTGCATCCCAGGCCAATAGAACCAGCGCTTGAGGCAATATTCAGTTTTTGGGGTTCCATAATGTCCATATAATCGGTGAATGTAATCAGTGAGAAGGCCCCAAATGGCTGGTGGTACCATCACTCTCCATTCATCAATGTCTTCTTGAATTTGGTAATATAAAACCTCCTTTTCTATCTTGTATCAGCACTTCTTACCTAGCGTACTGTCATCCTTCTGAGGAGATTGTGTATACCGTGTTATGATCCGGTTTAAGTCCCTATCTTCATGCTGTCTTTGACATTTGTTTTAGATGTTCCTCTATGTCTTTGTCCTTACATGATATGCCCATCATGTATGTGCATGATCTATCTTCAGGTGTTGTTGTGGTTGAGTTTGAATGGGATGACGACTGAGGATGTCAGCCACCACATTCTCAGCTCACTTGCAATGTTTCACCGTATAATTAAACTCTTGGAGAAACAAACTCCAGCGAACTAGTCGACTATTAGTGAGATAGCTGTGATTTAGAAATTGAAGACTCTTGTGGTCCGTAATTACTATCACTTCAGAGCCTAGTAGCATAGAGGTTGAAATTTCTCAAATGCCCATACGATTGCAAGGGCTTCTTTTTCTGTAACTGTGTAATTACGTTCAGGTCCTTTCAACAACCTGCTTATGAAGTACAGGACCCCTATCTGTCCATCTTGCTGAACTTGGGATAGTGTGACACCCAATCCATATGCACTGCTATCAGTTTGGAGTATAAAAGGTTTGTCGAGTCATAGGTATGCCAACACTACTTGTTTTATGAAACCCCTCTTAATCTCAGCGAATGCTTCCTCTTGTTCACTGGGTCCAGTTCAACGGTATCTTTCCTGAGTAATCTTAACAAAGGTTCCATTCGGTCAGCAAATTTTTCACAGAACCTGTTGTAAAAGTTGCATAGTCCTACAAAGGACCGAATGTGCTTTGAGTTTTAGGTACAGGAAGTCATTTATTGCACTGATTTTATCAGGGTGAGGTTTGATTCCTGTTCGTCCCACCAAATGACCCAAAAATTCTATCTCCTCAGAGATCAATATACTCTTTTTCAGATTGATTTTTGATTCCTTTAGCTTCACATTCTGCAAAAAATCTTTGTAAGTGTTGGAGAGTGTTCTTCAGAGATGTAGATGCTACCACTGACGTCGTCCACATATATTGTTAAAATTTTCTTGATTTCCTGAGACAAAACTTGGATCCAGACATCGTAATAAACCTGCACCGCTATTAACTAAGCCAAAAGGCATTCGATTAAATTGATATGTGTGGCCTCCATATCTAAGAAGCTGTGTATTTGCGATCTGTGGCGATGTAATTCTATCTGCCAATAGCTAGCAGTTAAGTCAAATGTGGAAAATATTATTTTGTCTTTAAATTTCATGAGTAATTCTTGCATACGAGGTGGAATAGTACAATCTGGTATTGTCGCCCTGTTAAGTTGGCGTGCATCAAGGCATAACCGCACGGATCCATTTTTCTTTCTGACCACCACTAGGGGGTTACAGTATGGGGAAAAGCATTTATCAATGATACCCCATTTCAACATTTGTTCCAGCTGTTTCTCCACTTCCTCCTTAAATTTGTGTGGTATGGGGTAGGATCGCGCTTGGAACGGTTCTCCTGGTTTCAATCTGATTCTTTGTTTATATCCTTTAATGAGCCCAGGACTATCAGAAAATATGTTTTTATAAAGCATAGATTTGAGTTTTTCCGTCTCAGTGGCAGAAGTCAGTTTTGCTCCATTTGCCTTTTCTTCCATCAGCTCCATGTCCAGTTGGGTCATACAACATGCCTCAGTATCATCATGTAAGTGGGGTGTTAGCATTTCAATTTGTTTGTCATTGCACACTACCAGCTGATGTTCATAATCCAAAATGCATCTGTTTTTGTGTAGGAAATCTGAACCCAACACAACTTCATGGATAAGACTGGTCATTATTAAGAACACTTGGTATACCATCTTATGCTGTATGTGCATCTGTACCCAAATTTGCTTAGGCAGAAGATTTGCTTTCCGGTTGTTTGCTAATGTTATTTGTGCTGTCTTCAAAGGTAAGATTTCTATGCTTGGGTTTTTTGTTACAATGCGTTGGTATAGATCTTCTGATATTACAGATATTTGACTGCCCGAATCCAGCATGGCCGTGACTTCAAGTCCCTCCATTGTCAGACTGATCTCAGGACAACTTTGAGGAGCATATTCAGGCACTCTATCTTCCCATGAACATATCAAGTTTGATATTTCTTTGTCCATATTAGTCCATGGTTTTATGATGTGGCCACAGAACTCTTCATTTTTGTTCCTGTTTGTGTGATTGGTATGTTTATCTTCCCAAACCTTTGCTGATAGCTTGTATTGGTTGTTCATGTCTATCTCATTTAATAATTCATCCATTTGTTGCACTGAATCTGTCCTTGTGGTGAGCACCATTTGTTCAACATGAAGTGGCAAATTACGGCGGATTATCATGACTATTAGCTCCTCTGATATGTGGCATACTTTCAGTGTCTGAAGTCTAGCTGCTTGTCTTCTGAAAAATTTTGAATAATTTTCGCCAGTATTCTCTTTATATTTTTCCTGCATGACTTGTTGCAGGATCATATCTTGGCACTGTTCACTCCAAAAACTTTTTAACAATATCTTTTTATAATCCTCAAATGTTTTGGGATGGTGGAACAAAGACTGCCACCATATTAGAGCATCGCCATGGAGGTGATTGTAGGCAATTGCCAGTTTACCAAAGTCATTAATTTGATTCACTTGGAAATATGTTTCTAAACTTTTAATATGCTCCGATAGGGGCTTCATCTGTTTGTCCCTCAAATATCTTTATTTTTAAAAATTGGGTTTATATTGCAAGAGTAAGATTGTCCTTTTCTCTGTCGTGTATCTCATTTTTAAAGCTATAAAATTTTGTTTCGATTTCCTTTGACATTTCACGTTTGAACTCCCCTCCATTCTTTGTGGTATTCTGGCCATTTCTTGTTTTATATACACTAATGTTTCTTCCATTATGTTTTATTTTTAAACACGCAGTACACCGCGCACCCAACTCTGCCCCATTCCAATCGCCGATTATGTGTCTTTTCTACGCCCTGTTCCAACCACTCCGCCCATGTCTACCTACGTCTATCTAACCTTATTTATAGATAGTAAAAAAAAAAATCAAGTTTAACGTACGAAACTCTATTTCGTTATACTAGTATAAAAAACAAAAACATCTTCAAGTATAAGTTACTTTAAATATTACACAATTTTGAAAAACGGGTCTTATACTTATATCTAAAATGTCTATTTTCTCTCCCTTTCAAAACAAAACAAGAAACCAACAAATTCAACTGTAAGTTATTCTAAAAATATTACGCTATAATAACTTTTACTTTTATTTGTAAAACCTCCGACCATTTATATACGTATATATACAGCGTGTGACCTACTTTCCTCCACTCATTCGTTTAATAATTTTTATATAGTTTATTTCTATTTTAATTACACATGAGACGTCAGTTTTTACTCAGTTTAAAACGGCAACTTTATTTATCTAATAAAATGTTAGCGACTCTGTTTAAAGTGCAAATTGTTAAGCAATTGTTAAGATGAAAAAAAAATCAATACTCTATACATAAAATATCAACGTCAATATATTACATGTATACTTATTTAAAAATAACTTGAAGTCTATTTTATTTATCCAGTTATTTATAGAATAGAGTGTGAGCATTTGATTTATTGCTAACAATTTGAATCATAAATATATATTAAATATCCGTCGCTACAAAGAATAAACTATCATTTTGGAACTGCAAATTTCTGAGTAAAATATTTTTAATTAACTAAGAATATCTTCAAAAAATATATATAGCAAACCAAACGTGTTCATTTGTACGGCCTATTAATTACACTATATATTTAGAAAACAAACAACTAACGATCAAACTTTATATAACTTCTCATATTTAACATTTAATTTAGTTTTTATTTCACCTAGATAGAGTTTATATATACCTACGGCACGTAAATTATTTTTACCGTTATTTACACATTTCTATAATTTAGCTTGTTCTTTCCTTAATTGTACCATTTTTACATTTAAAACCACGTTGTGCTCTGGTTTTACTATTACATGGTCGATTCTCCCTGCGGGATTTCCTGATCCCTAATCTTGCACTGAGCATGAAGTGAACAAGATTTAACAGGAAAAAGAAATGGATACCAATCTAGCCGATTGTCTGTATCATGTATATGGGTACTTCTAGCCAAACTGATAGAAGAGTGGATTGACAGGACCTCTCCCAGTTAAAAACACCCCTTTTGTTGATATCTTATTTGAATGTCCGAATATTTAGAACAATGGCAAGTACACACCTTTGAAAAATCGATTTACAAAATAGATTTTTGCGTGCCACTTCTAGAAAAGAATAAAAATGAATTTTTTTTTTTTTTTTTCCCTCCCAGAAGGATGTGCAATACCATATGTCCAGCGAAGCATGAGAATACAGATTCAACACCCCGGTAGAGCGATATCCCTTTGTGGCTAGCTCAGTCACTCTACATCTAGGGTCTTCAGATGGGTAAGTTAAATGATTATTACAGGTACGTGGTTGATAAGGGAAAGAACACATTTTTATCAATATAAATAATAATACGAAACCAAACAAGTTTAATATTATGATTAAATATTTATTTAATCCCAAATACCCACCACCATTTCATACTAATGATGATATAATAAAAAAAATACTAAATAATGAATGATAACAACCATGTATGCATTGAAATCGATAAACACAATTTGAAATAAAATAATAATAAATCCCAAAAGCTATTTACAATGTTTGTAAGTAATGGAAGTGGTCTGAGCTCTTTT